>JAEMWC010001130.1:80000-115000 GCA_016490735.1 Pachyseris speciosa | reverse complement strand
AATAAAAATATTGAGGCAGTTTTTTCTTTTCAAATAATCTTTAATACTTAGTGTAAAAAAAGAACCTACAACGCTAGTAGTAATAAAAATGCATTTTTATTATCGTTAGGAAACCCAAACGACGAAAATCCGGCTAAAATCGCTAAAAACCAGCCTGAAAAACTGCTAGACAATAAAGAATACAACAGTGTATCGAGGTAAGTTGATTTTATTAAGAAAGTGTGATATTTTCTGTTTGTTTCCCATACAAAACTTTTTATTACAGTCAGTAACACAACATCTTTACGCGTCACCTTTGTTGAGCTTGGGACACCTGTGCTTTAAACAACTTTATAATAATAATTTAGAACTTATATAGCGCATTTTCCATGTGTATATGTTCAAATGCGCTTTACAAGCAGATGAAATTGGAATTTGGAAATGTTGGTTTTTGTGGAGAGGGGAAAACCGGAGTACCCGGAGAAAAACCTCTCGGAGCAGAGAAGAGAACCAACAACAAACTCAACCCACATATGACGTCGAGTCCGGGAATCGAACCCAGGCCACATTGGTGGAAGGCGAGTGCTCTCACCACTGCGCCATCCCTGCTCCCCAGTCCTCTGTGCTTTATGCTAACGGTCAATTTTTTCGATCCGCGATATGCGAATAAGAGCTAAGTAAGTTGTAATGGGGGTCCAAATCTGCGAGCTTAGAACTTAGAATGAACTTAGAATGAGTACTCCGGCCATGAGCTAGAGATTCCTCTAATACTGGGAGGGACTGGTCAACGGTTTAGAGCCTGCGGAGGTGAGGGGGCACCTTTACTGATCTAATGGCAGGCAAAGCAGACTGCTTAAAGCAACTTAATGTGTCGCTTGACACGACTCCATAAGGGAGCAGATTCCATAGACGAATGGTTCTTGGGAAAAAAGAGTAGTTAAAAGATAAAACATTAGCATGCAACTGTTGGTAACAGAGCTGGTGGCGTCGAGTAGTTCTAAGTTTGGGGTAAGAGCTTGCTGATTCGGGAATATTGCAATTTACTAGGTTATTGTGAAACTTAAAGAAAAGCACTGATTGGTTAAGAAGACGCCTCTGTTCAAGAGTGTCCCAGCCTAAGGTCTTAACTAGCTTGGAAGTACTTGTAGAGGTTTTATAATAATTATAAAACCTCTACAACAATTATTGTTACTGACAAAGCGGGCCGCGTTCTTCTGGACTTGTTCAAGACGGTTAACATCACAGTCAGTGTGTGGGTTCCATGATGAAGACGCATATTCAAGCGTTGGTCTAACTAGGGACATGTAAGCCCTCTCCTTGACATCTGGTCTGCATGGCTTCAGTAATCTTCGGATGAGGCCAAGGGACTTATTTGCCTTAGCAGCTATCTTTGAGCAATGAGAACCCCAACGGAGGGCTTCAGTGCATCTAACACCCAGATAGTCACACTCGGAGACTTTGGATAAAACCTCAGAATTCATGGAATATATGAAGTCAGAGGGGTTACGCTTATTTGTGATACGGAGTAGATGGCACTTTGTTACATTGAAGACCATCTGCCAATCTGAAGCCCATTTAGACAGGTTGGATAGGTCTTCCTGAAGCACGTGTTGATCATCTTTAGAATTAATAGCTTTGTAAAGGACAGTATCATCGGCAAAGAGGCGTAGCTGTGAACTTGTTAAATTTGAAATATCATTAATGAATAGTAAGAAGAGGGTTGGCCCCAGGACGGAAACCTTGAGGGACACCGGAAGTAACCAAGGTAGTGGTGGAATGCGCACCGTTAACAACTGTAAATTGGGTTCGGTTTTGGAGAAAAGCTGCGATCCAAGCCAGCGATTTTCCGCTAATACCATACTGGGCTAATTTGTGTGTTAGTTTTTCATGGGAAACTTTGTCGAAGGCCCGGCTTCGAGAAATCCAAAAGAAGGGCGTCAACTTGGCCATGTTGATTTACAATAGTTGCCCAATGTGGAAGGTCAGAACTAGTTGAGTTTCACAGGACAGGTTTGCAAGGAAGCCATGTTGCAAGGGAGACAGAATATTATTGTCAGAAAGATGCCTATTCAGATTGCTTAGCACAATGTGTTCCATTACTTTGCAGCAAAGGCACGTAAAGGATATAGGTCGGTAGTTAGCTGGATTATCCTTACTGGATTTCTTGTGAATAGGCACGACCATTGCTGTTAGCCAGGTCACTTGGTAAGGTAGCCGTGTCATAGCTCTGTTGGAAGATATATGTCAGCATGCTGGAGAGCTCCGTGGAGAGGTCACGTAGGCAGCGTGGAGAAATACCGTCTGTGCCAGCAGACTTTGATGGATTTAGAGTAGCAAGTTGCTTAAGGACACCGTTGTGAGAGAACACAATGTCAGACATGTTGTCAGTAGTACAAGTGGTAAAGGGACAGGGAGGAAGCAAGCCATTGTCTTTGGTAAAAACGCTCTGGAAATAATCATTTAAGGCTCTAGCTTTTTCCTTGTCAGAGATGTATATAGATTCACCATGACGTAAGGTGGGTATACCGATGGTTTCCGTCCGCGAGTGCTTGATGTAGCTCCAGAAATGCTTTGGATTTTTGTCCAGGCTTCCACCAATTACATCATTTAAGTAGTCATTGTGAGCAGACTTCAAGAGTTTCACCGCTTTGTTTCTTTGGTAGCGGTATTCAGACCATGCAGATGAATGTTTATCGCCCGTAGGCCTGGCGAAGGGGGTCCTAATCCACTAGCGGATTTGGTCCCCCCCGGGGTTCATATTCGCGAGCGGATTTGGACCGGGGGGGGGTCCAAATTTGCTAGGACTACTCCCCCCCCCGGGCAACTCATTCGCGACACTTTGAAATGTCGTGCTACCTCTCGTCCAAAGACGGGCTCACAGAACGCTAAAGTAGGTTGAACATTCGTAAAGACAATTTCTTACAAGTTTAAAACAAACTTGAAGTTTAATTACTTGGCTCTAATGTTGAAGTAACAGAAATTCTAGGATATACCTCACAAATTAATGTGATTTGGTACGCTGAAGCCACTCTAAAGGCACTAAGGCCACATGGTAGCGGGCATTACCCCTTAAATCTACCAAAGCAAAGATTGAGCCCAAGCATTAGCAGCCATGGACAGCTGTTTCGGCCTTGTTAGGCCTCATCAGCATGGCATAGCTAATGCTTGGGCTCAATCTTTGCTTTGGTAGATTTAAGGGGTAATGCCCGCTACCATGTGGCCTTAGTGCCTTTAGAGTGTCTTCAGCTTACCAAATCACATTAATTTGTGAGGTATATCCTTGTCACTCCAGCCACATCCCACAAGCTTTACGTTTTTACTGCTTGTTTTATGGATATGTGGGTACTTGAGCCTGAGCATTAGCTATGCCATGCTGATGAGGCCTAACAAGGCCGAAACAGCTGTCCATGGCTGCTAATGCTTGGGCTCAATCATTGCTTTGGTAGATTTAAGGGGTAATGCCCGCTACCATGTGGCCTTAGTGCCTTTAGAGTGGCTTCAGCTTACCAAATCACATTAATTTGTGAGGTATATCCTTGTCACTCCAGCCACATCCCACAAGCTTTACGTTTTTAACAGAAATTCTACCCAAGTCTGGACTCCCGTACGAACAGTTCGCAGTCGCGCTATTCATACGGAACAGTACGGCCGATTTGTAAAAGCACTATGAACTAAAGCAAGAAAAGAAACATAGGTAAAACAAGGTAAGAAATTCCCTGTCGAACCGTAATTTCATTTCACAGTCAGATGAACCCTATATGGCTGGCGTACAGTCCTGCACAAATATATAGTGACTGAATTCGTAAGTGTCGCGAAATGAGTTATTATGCACAGATTGGGCAAATAAGTTTGAATTAAATCCCCACTGCTTACTAAAATCGCTTAATGCACCTAAACAAACATAAAATAGTTTGGACCAACAAAAATAAAAAAATACCATAGAAATTGTAAGAAAATTGAGGACTCCCGTGCGAATAGAAAATCAAAGTCCGCCTACGGGTGCCGTACGAATAGCCACTGCGTATTTTAAAACGTCTGCTTTTCCCATATAGCTTCTAATAAACAGCGAAAATAAAACATTTCCAGACCAAAAAACCTTGTTGGATCATTTCAACTAAACTTTATTAAGTTCCTGAACGTACGAAATACAAGTTCTTTTCTGGAGAGTAACTTGTGAACACAATAAGTCAATAATCTCCGACTTCAATAAGATCAGAATTCAAGGCCTCGGCCAAAGCAAATTGAGGAATTTCTGAACCCCGGACTTTCAAAGTGTAACAAGCAGCTTCCACCTTTCTAATGCTTGTTTTCAGGACTCTGACCTTCGATGTAACATCTCTGGAAACGTTACCGAACGAAACGAAAGCATCGTGAACTTCGCGAAGAAACCTACACACCTCGAAAGGAGTATTTCTGTCGCCATTCGCAGCGCTGTTGATGCACAAACGCATTAATTCTCCAGTCAAATCCGCGACTCCAAGAACGTAGTTGAACGGGTTTAGTTTCAGATCTTTTCCTCCCTCATTTGAGAATTCAAAAGAAGCCCTGACCTGCTCAAATGAAATCAAGGTTTTGCTCTTGAGGTAATGGGAGAAGGACAGCGCTTCTATGAACTCTTGTAAGCCAGGTGAAAAGGCTCGCTCGAACAAGAATGGATCTTCACCATCCAGCTCCGAAGCCATCGTCTTCAACATTTCTTTAACCTCTAAGAACTTCTCATCCGCTTCTTTTGAGATGTGTTCTCGGTTGTCTGTCCCAGCAACCCTGTGTAGAAGGAAGATGATTCTTTTGCTAGCTATTGTCACATCTCGGCTACATTTTACCAAGCGCTCATGCTTATCATAACGCGAGTCAAGTTCATTCTGATACTCTTTGAATGACGCTATGACTGGAGAGTTCTCGTCAGTTTTCCTTATGGGTAGACAGCTACCGTCGTTAGTTTGTGAATGAGGTCGTTTTTCTCCTCGCCTTTCTCGACGGCCCTTCACGTGTGAAGCCGCCATATTGCGAAGTAAGCTGAACATTAGATCAACGAATCTGATTGGTTCTTTTCGTTGAACCAATGAAACGAAGTCATAGAAATGACGATTTCTCTCTGTTCAGCTAAAATGGCGCCAGATTTGAGTGTTTGTTGAATAATGTAATAATGTAATGTGGTTGATTTGCGCGTTAGAAGGAATGTAAAGGACCATATGTAGTAATATTGCGAAAAACATACGTTTTCCCAGAGATGAGATGAGTTCTGGGAGGGGAAGAGGGAATTTTTGGCGAGGAAGAGGGCAAATATTTCGCGGACAGAGGAGAGGCAGCAACCCTAGTCAGGCGCCTCCCCACAGAAAAGGTGAAGTTTTAACTATATTCTCGAGGTTTTTTTTGTAACATTAACCCTTTGTCTAGTACGGCTTACGATGGCCAGAGTTGAAATATCTTCCTACAGAAAAGGTATCAATAGAATGAAGTGCACCCATTTGTTTCAGGTCACAAGATCTGTGGGTAGGGCGGCAACTCTGGAGAATTTTGACATTTTTCATGGCAACTGATCAAAATCCCTACCCTAGGGCAATCTCAAACAGTCAAAATCCTGAGCTTGGAATACATGAAGAGTATTACTTGTGACTACCCCCCCCCCCCCCCCCCCCCCCCCACCTCCCCTCATCCACCTACACTCCCTCTCTTGCCTCTGTTACCCCAATTATGGTTCCTTGGAATCCTGGATTATTAACATTTACGATAGAAAATTGGATATTTTGAAGCCAATAAGCCCTTGAACTATTAACCATTTTATCAGTCTAAGATGAGTCTTCTATGCAGCCTTTCTTTGTGTCATCAAGCAATGTTCCTCCCCAGCATGAGGACACAAAGAACAGCTGCATAGGAGACTACCATTTTATGACCCTGAGGTGATTTGGGCCACTTGGCTCGGTGTGACAACTGTATTCTATTTTTAGGTCAAGTGACTACAATCGAAAACAGCACTAGACCCCACGTACAGCGTCAACGACCTCATCAAGTACAGACAAGTTTAATACAGTGTCCCTATAAAAAATGGAGTTTGTACTTTCCTGACAGTGGTATGTTGAACTGTTGATTTAACTTGATGTTAACTTCAATATTTTAAGATAATTGTAATGATGTTACAGTGCGACTACTCTGACCCAGTCCTCCCAAGAATTGTTTTCAAATTTGCCAATAGTGTTCAAGTGATAAAACAATAGAATAGCTGCAATTTGAGTTTTGTTGTGCTTCGATAGCAGGCAAATTCATCACGCTTTTGTGAAAATTCATTGTTTTGATGTGAGATTCTCACTGGCTAGTTTGTGGAAAATTTTCCTGGTTGGCTTGGTTGAAGTAGTCACACTATAAACTTTAATCAGTTTTCAATAAATAATATTATATAACACAATATTATTTTTACACTTTGGGAATTCACTGTTAAAGTTACTTATTTCTAAAAAGCAGTAATTAAATTAATTACCTTTAATGCCAGTTGATGGAAAGCATTTCGATATTTCTGTTTGCAGTGTACAATCCAGAGTCCTCCCTTGGATCAAAAGTCCAAGCCATTATGAAGTTTGTGGAGTCACATGCAGCTCAACTTTCCAAGGTTCCACTCTATTTGATGTATGTTTTTGAATTTCACTCAAAACAGGTTCAAGGTCCATCTATTTAATCAGCCGAGTTGTCATCGTCATCCTCAGTGATAACCACCAGTGTGCAAAACCACTGGAAATCCATCCAGTTGTTTGACAGGACAACTAATCCCAGGAAGTTTGCCCATCTAATTACCAAGTTTGTATACAGATTTATGATGAGGAAAAGTAGGGTTTGAGTGAGTGGATTGCTAAAAATTCTCTGGATATCTGATTGTAGTAACAAAATAAAGATGCCTTCCAAGGGGTGGTCTGGTGTTGCTTTGTCAAGCTCGTTTACGACTCTGTCTCTCTCTTGTTTCGTTATGGATAAATGTCATTATCACAAAGAAAACAAAGAGGAATGGAAAGTGAATTGTTGCTGTTGCAAACTGTCGTGCTTTGTCTGCCAATTTCTGCTGGTTGTTGGTGTTTTGGGAGAAGATTGTTGCCTGCTTTCAGAGCTGTGTCACTCGTTGTGTCTACCACCTTAGAAGGCCTCAATAATAGGAAAGCTATTAACTCCATTTTTTGTTTTTAGGATGAAATAGAAAACAAAGAGGCAGTGGTGTTTGACTATGCAGACCTCATATCTGACCCAGGTAATTGCACACTCTTGATTTGTACTGAAGTGGACTTGCAGACAATTGTTTGATAGCTGATTAATACTAATTAATCCACTAGAAATATCCAGTTGTTTGAAATGCAGTTAATTAACACTAAACCAGTAATAAATAGTACAACCATGGTTTTTGTGGTGTGTTTTTAAGCTTAAGGTGAATAAGTCTATTGTAAGTATAAACTGAAACTAATGGAGAATCAATTCATTGTTAACTAATTAAACTAAAATATGAAAGTTTGCGCTAAACCATGGTTTTTATTAGAACCCAAAATCTGGGTACTGATATCTTTGTCCTCTGAACACAGTAGCTGCCTTCGCCATTACAAAATTGAAATGGGAACCCCATAAAAATCTCAGGAGTACCAAAGGACTGGCAAAATGTGATATTATAGCGGAGTTGGTGTTCAGTATCATCAGCAGTCCACTCATGACTTATGTTCAATTCATAGATCTCAGTGTGGATTTCCCATCTCTAGCTGGAGACCTCAGAGATCAGCCTACAGAAGTGCTTCAAAGTCTTGGCTTGGCAGTGTCTCAGGTGGAGTCATTTTATGATTTTATACTGAAGCCTCACCACTGAATGAATATGGTTTTGTAGAAAATAATAATGGTCTTGTTGTTTGGGGATATTTAGGACATTTATAATTATTTATTGATTACCGGTACCTCCATGTACAGTCGAACTCAATTATCCGTACTTGTATTCACTTTCACTTTATTTCTTGACTTGAGTAAATAGTCCGGATAATCAAGAGTTGGGTTAATCGAAAATATGAATATTAATGAAGTTCAATATTATTGTACTGTATCATACAATTATTGAACTTCCTACAAAAACTGGTAGCTTCTGTGTGTACCGGAGCTCCAAAGAAACACCTATCACAAAAACCCTATGTGCTCTGGTGGCTATATGCTCCGGTACATGCAGAAGCACCCCAAAAACTTGGTCTAAAACATTCAATTTTTGAAAGGAAAAACAAACTTGTTGTATATAACCATAACCTAAACCTAATAACATAAATAAAACTCATCAACAATAGATGAGCTTGGGGGATGGTGCCTAGGAGGTGGGGCTGAGAGCAAACCGAACTGAGCACGTAAAGGTCTCCATGACAACCCTGTGAGCGGCAACCACTCCTGGGCACCATCACACTGAGAGACAGTAGAACAACTTACAATATTTACCCTATACTTACCATGACAACAGAGGGAGGGCAGGGCAGGGAAAAAGCGACCAGCACAAAACCTATGTGTCAAACCAATGTGACAAAACATGCACAATGAAATCGAAACCTGAAGCCAACTATAGAATGCCGGCCACCCCTGCAAAAAGTCTGAGACCACCCCACACATTCCTCCTGAAGAAAACTGCTGGCCAGCATCATTGTTTTGACTTTAACTGAAGTCTAAATTACATTTAGCCTCATTTAAAAATAAATCATAATGATAGTTTATCTAGGGATCTTCATCATTTCTTGTTAATATTCATGAAAAATCTGGGACCAGAGGAGTAGTCTGGATAATCAAGGTTCAAATGTAATATCAAAGTTCTGTATTATGTTAGGTCCTGTTGACAGCAGAGCCAGGGGAAAGCCAACAGGTTGCTTGTCTTATTGATCTGCCATACATTCAAGCTAGGTAAATTCCAGCACTCTGACATAAACATCCATTCACCATCCTGGCAAGGTTGTCAATAAGGCGTGGAGGTCTGATATTTTTACCTGGCATTTACCATTATCAAACCTTGCCCAAGTTGTTGAAAGAAAATATGAAGTGATTTTCCTTTTAATATTCAAAAACTGACCATTTATGAGCAGAGTTCATGATCATGGTAATTGTCAAACTGAGTGGAGTACAATTTGTTCTGAAATCATACATGGGATTTCAAAGTCACACATGACTTTGATTTTAAATTGCAAGTACGATTTCAGACCAAAATGGCACAACACATGAAGTTCAATTACCACTTTATTACACTCACTTAATTTGAAATCAGACACTTTTTTTGCCAACTATTAACATTTATTTATCCATTTCAGGTAACCTGGTTTCATATGAATTTTGGTTGTTCATTTTCATTTTGATAGGCTAAAAAAAGGATGCAATTAAAGAGCAAAAATAGTGTGATTCATGTCTGAATAAATTGCACTGTTGAAAGCCAATCAGAATTGCAAGGATCGCCAGTGATTTCAAAATGGGTGTAATAAAATCTTGAATGCAGCATTGCATCATAACTTCAGTGTTTGGAATATATCAGCTCATAACATTTGCACTGATGTATTAAAATGTCACAAATGTAAAATTGCAATTCCTTATGGGAAAGAAACAGTTTTCCCCAAGATTGCACATGTTTATTCTTACTATTAATTTTTGTGACTAAATTTCAAAGTTCTGTTTTCTTTGCATGATCTCACTTGCAGTTTTATCTCTCAGAATAACAAACTTTGAGCCAATGACTCCACTGAAAAGCCTCAAATCCAACTATTTTGGTAAGTAAACAAAAACTAGTTTCAAAAGTTTGCTGTTGCCTGGCATTTCAAGTTTGTGCACAGGTGAATACAGTGTAATAGTGTTTACTCTTGTACATAGGTAAATTTGTTGCCATTCGTGGGACTGTTGTTAGAGTGAGTAATGTAAAACCACTGGTGACAAAGATGGCGTTTAGCTGCAACCTGTGTAGTGAGACACAAGTATGTTCAATTTTTCACCTTTTATAACCCACTATTATATTCTTCTTATTGCTGTGCCCATAATAAAAATAACTTTTGGTACAAAAGGCTCTACAGAGACTACAGGAACCTGGGCTCAGTTGTTTGAAAGCTGGTTAAGGTTCGGTAATACGGGCAACAAATTGGTGCAACTTTCCATGCAACATTGTTGCAATACGAGTTAGAGCGATGTTGCCCGTTTTACCCCTCGCGCACCAATAACCGATTTTGTTGTGGAAAGTAGAAGGCTGTTCTACTTTCTGCAACATGTTGCTGCAACATGAAATGACAAAAATTGTTGCGCGACACGTTGCTTGTGCGGGTGGTAAAACGGGCAACATCGCTCTTCAACTCGTACCACAACAATTGTACGTGGAAAGTTGCATGAATTTGTTGCCCGTTTTACTGCACCTTTAATGCTAATACAGGAGTCGTAAAATGCAACCACGGTGCTCATCATGCTTGTTGAAAAGGGTTCTGAAAGGTCATTGTAAGCTAAAAGGAAGAAACAGTTTAAAACTTTCTTTCTTGATCAACAATTAAAGTTGAGTCAAGTTTTCGTTCTGTTGTGTTTTGACAGGGAAATAGACTTAAGTGAAATTTTTGTCAATCTTAGAAGGAAACATCTTGTTGGTTTTCCAGTTGGAAAAATTATGAAAAGTCAAGTCTTCAGATAGTTATTTCACCGTACTTGTGCCTACCATCTACATCCCAGGTTTCTCTTCCAGTAGCCATGGTTCACAGTTTAGAAACTAGCTAGAGGAAATTCCTGTTCCCTTATTAGCCTTTTCCCTTATTTTTGTCTTACAAGGCACTTCATTTCACAGATGGAAAGTACTCTGTACCAACTAAGGTGACCAATATTTTTTGTGATTAACTTTTGCAAGTACTTATGTTAGTGCAAGTATTGAGTGATTTGATTGTTTTATTTTTGGGTGAAATAGTGTTCATCTGCAGACTGCCGTGGCCGATCATTCAATCCTGAGAGAAGTTCACCAATGACGGAAACCATTGATTGGCAGACTGTCAGGTTATATCTAACTTCTTATCTATAGATTGATACATTCATAATTATACTGCATGCTTTTGTAAATAGTCATTTTCCTTAAGCAAATTTGTATTTATAGTTTATTTGTACTTTATATATCAGTTATTCCTTTTGTATTTATATACATGTATATTTTTTCCTTTAATGTACTTTTGAGGGCCGTAAGTTAGAAAACTGTAAAAGGTTATTGCATCTCCCTCTTTAAATAAAGTTATTGTTGTTGTTGCTGTCAGGTTAGCTCTTTTTGCAAAAAAAGGCTGGAATAAAAAGTGTACAAATGGGCTATTGGTTTTAAGGTACCTTATTCAAACTTTAGAGGACCTGTAAGTTCTGAAACAGAGACAGTTTTTTAAAATGAAATAATTTGGGCTAGTTACTTAAAAGTGAAAGTCCACCGAAATGTTGAAAGTGTGTTTCAACCATTTTTGATGCATCTTTTGTCTCTCTACAGAGTGCAGGAGATAATGGACGATGATCAGAGAGAATCTGGAAGAATACCAAGAACAGTGGATTGTGAACTGACTGCTGATTTAGGTTGAAATTCACTAGATAATTTTCAGTCTTTAAGCTTTAAATTATATCAACGATTAATCAAAGGAGCTTATAGAAATCATATAATTAGCAATTATTTAGTAACATTCTTCATAACTAGTAAGTTCATTAAAGGTTTGCATATTTTAATATTCTGTCTTCTGACACATCCATACAATTCATTATTATAATCAGTTATTATTTAACAGCAAGACCATTTGAAAACAAAAACCAGCTGTACCAAAACTTGAGAAAGTGGAAACGATTTGCCAAATCCCGATAGAAATATCATGCCATGAAACTGTAAATTCCAAAAACTGAGCAATGAAAAGAATAATTAGCGACACTTCAAGCGAAATTTCGCATCGCCAAATGAAATGCTGCATGAAATTTCACTTCCTCAAATGAAATTTCGTGTGAAATTTCGCTCCCCTAAACAAACTCCCGCTCCCCTACAACGAAATGTTGTGCGAAATTTTGCATGTCTGCATGAAATTAGTCTTGTTGAAGTATCACCAAAACTTCACTTTCTTCGAAATAACTAGCAATTGCGGCAAATTTCATCGAAATTCGCTCTCATAATTACTTTTACACAGTACTGTAATTTTTAATATGGTGTTCTCTGGGAACCAATGAATTAATAAGTTTGAGTTGAGAAGTGACTCAACAGTCAAGTACATTGAAGAGAATTATTCCCTACTGGTGTTAATTATTAAAAGTTTTTATTATAAGGCCCAATTCAGACACTGTAATTTTCATGCACTGAACTTAATTCAAATTTTGACTGACCCAAATAACAAAATTACGCCTGTTGATTCAGACGACGAACTTAATTTGCCGTTCCACAGGTGTTCCTAATACAGTGTGGGTTCCAGTTCCAATTCAGAGTAAAACTGCTTAAATATATACAATATAATAATTTATGCATTAAGACCGGCATATGAAAAGTTTGGCCTCTGAATCAAAGCCATTCCAAAGTCGAAATTTATGACTCATCCAGGCGAAAAGAACGCCTGAGCTGTCCCAAATTAAAATAGCCATTCTTAATTGATTCAGATGCCAAACTTTTGATGTACTTAATCAAATTAATTAGGTTCGGCTCATGAAAATTATGGCATCTGAATCGGGCCTAAGTTTTTTTAAAACAGTTATTCATCTTGTCATACAGGAGGCCTCCCAAGGGGTGGTCTGGGGTCACTTTGCCGCTTGTTTATGAATCGGTCTCTTGCTCGTTCCATTTTGGACAAATGTCACTGTCGTAAAGAAAACAAAGAGGAGTGGAAAGTGAATTGTCGCTGTCGCAAACTGTTGTGCTTTTTATGCCAAATTCGCAGTGTTGGTTGTCAGTGTTTTGGGAGAAGATTGTCACCTGTTTTCAGAGCCGTGTTGCTTGTTGCTTCTATCCCTTGGCCTCATATAGGGAAATTTTGCAACAGGTGGGCTTCAGAAATAGCTGTGTTTAGGGTCACTGATTATGTCTTGCTGTCTGTCCTGAGAGATTGGTATTAGATTTATTCTTAATATATGATGTGTTTGTTTTAGTGGATAGCTGTGTTCCTGGGGATATGGTCACCATTACTGGTTTTGTCAAAATTACCCGCTCAGAAGAACGTAAATATTTTGATCTACATGCACATTATATCTGATAGTATGAAAAACAGGGAGGTTGGTTTATTCTGAACGTAGTGGTTTCAATAAGCACCGATATCTGACGAAAAGCGTCGGCTACTTTGATCAGAGACGTCAGCTACTTTTTTCCCTAAATTGAAGTAATTAAAGAATGATTCTTTATTTTTTCTTTAATACCATCACCTACCCTACTCCAACTCGCTGCCTACTTCAAATTTTATTAAAACCCTGTGAATGGTGAAGTTTAAACTGAGCTCAAATTAACTTCAGTACTAAGCAGGCACACAACAAGTACTTGCAAATTCTCAGTTTAAATTGTGAAGTTTTTATTTTGTTTTAAATAGCCCTCAGAAAAGTTGGGTTTAATCTGAATAGTGAACTTTTAACTGAGTTCAAATTAACTTACAATTTCCTAGTCTACTAGAAATGAACTAGTAACTGAAATTATATAGACTGGATCTCTGAAAATTTAGTGCCCCACAGCTGTTTGTTACCTTCAACTTCACTTTATTTTTTGCACTTACTTTTGAAATTACATTATTAGCATAAAAAAGAAAAAAAAAAGAAATACATATATAACAATTAAAGGTGAGAGTGGTGTATAGTTTGTGCATGGAGGCTAATAGAACTGTAAACATGGGATTAGAGGGACGGATTACTAAGGGAAAGAGGTAGAAGAATTGTATCAACTTATGTTTGATATAGCTGAGATAGAGGATAGTTTTAAATACTTTTGGAGAAAGCAAATTGATTTAGATGTACGTGATGGAAACCAAGTCTTTGACCTGTTAATCCGCTGAGTTTCAAACCATTTCCTGTGTTTTGGTAAATTTTAAACACTTAATTCTCCATTAGGAGGTTAAAATGAGGAGTGGGAGAGCGGTGAATGGGGCTCAATAAAAAGTTCCTGCACAAATGAATATTGCCACAGAAACAGTTTATTAACGGCTTGACATGACAGTGTCACTGCTATTTAGATCGCAGCAAGAGCAATAAGGACAAGTGTATGTTCCTGATTTACATTCATGCTAATGCCGTCAATAATAACAAGGGAGGTGCAAGTAGTGGGGAGCAAACAAGTGGACTTGCCATGGAATTCTCCATCAAGGTGAACCTTTAAAGCCTCTCTTCAGTGTCACTGTGTTCGTTTTTCATCCACCATATTAAAAATCAAATCAGCTTAACTTCCAACTTCCCTCTTTCAACAGGCCCAAGTGCCTTCATGTCACAGTTGTCTGTTTGATAGAAAGTATTGAATATGGACATTCTGTAAAAATGTTTAGAACTTCACTTCCATATATTTAATAATTTTTAGTAATTCTGAAACGTTAATATATGTCATTTTAATTATCTCTTTTTGACATGTAAGCATTGAAGAGTAATAAAGTAGAAGTAGATTGAAGTAATGTGTCCAATAAATATAGACTGAGATAACTGTTGTAAGGGTCCCAGTAGGTCAATTCTGTATTCTTTGTGCTCGATATCTGCAGGAGCTATATGCTATTCAAGAAATCCAGGCTCAGCCTAACCTGTTCCGACTGATTGTTGGGTACGTACTTGTAAAAGCAAGTTCCCAGGCTTATTTCATTATTTAACCATCACTAGCATTTTGATTCTTTCTTTTTTGGCAAGTATGTTAGTTCCTAATAAATATTTTTGGGAGATGCGCAGGATCACATTCTTGTAAAAGGGTACTTCAATTTGCTTACAGCTGAAAACAATTCTGACAGTCCAGTTTGCTGCTATAACCTTCACCTGACATCTTCATGAGAATTACCACACAAGGTTCCTGCATTATTTTTTTACCTATCTTCCTTGTGCCTCAAGATGCATAATGCCTCAAAGGGAACCTCCACTCTTACAACAAATTGACCCTAAATTGTAGGCAATAATTACTAGATTTCAAATTTTATTTTAAAACATGGCGATAACATAAAAGTGTACAAAGAAAATGGATGTCATCATTGCCTATTTTCACTTTTAAATTTCCTGGGCATGACCATTTTGGATTTGATGACGTGTAATGGTTGCCCTACTGTGTAACACAAAGAATTTTCTTCTTCATTTGCTTCCTGACAATAGCTGCAACCATTACACGTCATCAAATCCAAAATGGCCGTGCCCAGGAAATTTGAAAGAGAAAATAGCAGATAATGTTTATTACTTATCAATTTTTTATACACTTAAATGTTGTATCCACATTTGAAAACAAAATTTGGAAGCCAGTAATTATTTCCAACAATTTAGAGTGAAGTTTTTGTAAGAGTAAAGGTTTCCTTTAAGTCCCCGGCATTGTTAAGCTATTACTTGTATTGAATGGCAAAGTTTAATAAACATTTAAAACTTTTTTTTTTCAGATCTCTTTGTCCTTCCATTTATGGACATGAGGTGAGACCAACCTTACAAACATTTTAAAAATCTTGCGTGTCTTTTAATTTGAAAGTAATGTTTTTATAACTTTTGTTTGCTATTTTATTAATGATGAACTGTTATTTCTTTACAAGATGGTGAAGGCAGGATTGGTGTTAGGTCTGTTTGGAGGAACTCAGAGGTACCTAAATGACAAGGTACATCAAGATTAATTTTAAGTGAGGCCTTCCAAAGGGTGGTCTGGTGTCGCTTTGTCGCTCGCTTACGAGTCTGTCTGTCGCTTGTTTGGTCAGGGACAAATGTTGCTGTCGCAAAGAAAACAAAGAGGAATGGAAAGTGAATTGTCACTGTGGCATGTTTTTTTTTGCCAATTGCTGTTGCTTGTCGGTGTTTTGGGAGAAGATTGTCCCTGTTTTCGGAGCCACGTCACTTGTCGCTTCTACCCGTTGGAAGGCCTCTTAAGTAGTTCAACAACAACAACAACAACTTTTTTACACGTTCTTTACAAGAGAAATAACAAGAAGGTACAGTACTGGTTCTCATCTTGCTGTTCAGCAAACTGGGTTATGTTTAGTTAAAATATGACTGGGATCCCTGTGGTTGGCCACTATTTTGGGGGGGTGGGGGGGGGGACACCACAATCAGTCCTTATTTTGTTTGGTTGAGAACTGATCACTAAAGTATGAAGAGGAAAAAAATTGACTGTAGCACTGCCCATGGAGGAGTTTATAGGAACACAACTGAAATGATTATTGGGTTTGATTGAAAGCTACATCATCATGACCATGTTACCATGAGACTCCAAAAACCGTGATAACGTTTATTGAATATGTAAATTAAATTTGCAGGAATTAGTAGCTTATTCTGGAGCTTTTTGTTGTTTTATGTTTGCCGTAGTTTACACTTGAGTGTTATAGCCATGGAAGTTGACCTTTCAAAGTTAATCAAAGGATTCTTTTTCTTTTTGCAGAACCGTATTCCAGTTAGGGGAAATCCCCACATTTTAGTGGTTGGCGATCCAGGTCTTGGAAAAAGCCAGGTAAACTCATTTCAAGAACGTCGCATCCTATCGTTACGGCACATCTCGGGATCGCACGAAAAACTGGGGTTTCTTTAGGCCCTGGCAAACGAGGACACATTGTTATGGACACATTGTTGCTCAGGATGTTTCCTGGGTGAGGAAACGAGCGGGACACAACGCAAATGTTGGGTTTTCATACTGCGCAAACTGGGAAACATTTGTTGAGGACAAAAATGTTGCGCGCTCGGGCAAACAGGGAAACATTTTTGTCCACACCAACGTGTCCGCAACAATGTGTCCTCGTTTGCCAGGGCCTTTAAGGCTGGTATTCCCTAAACATATCGAACTTAGATGTTTATGGTGACCAATTTGTAAATCACCCAAGTGTGAGAGCAATCAGAGAGAGAACTGTCCTGTCGCCATCACCAGGCTTTTCGTTTTCCCCTACTAATTCCCAGTGCGTTGAGTCTCTGTTGAGTGACATAAACACCAGGAAGTCACCTGGCTATGACAATATCGCTCCCAGATTTCTGAAGGCCTCTGCAGCGGTTATTGCTTCACCGCTTTCTTTTGCATTCAATAACGCTCTTGCTCAGTGTAAATATCCGTCGGCATGGAAAAAAGGACAGATCACCCCCTTGCCTAAAAACCAGGAGGATGACAAGGACAAAACAATGTTTCGTCCAGTTACAGTGTTACCAGCTATGAATAACATCTTTGAGAGGATTTTAGCCTCCCAGCTGCTATCATACTTTCAAGATCTGTTTGGCGGCTTCTTGTCAGCTTACCGGAAACATCACAGCTGTCTTACCACCTTACTACGACTTGTGGAGGACTGGAAGCAGAGTCGTGACCAGGGGGAACTGGTGGCTATGGTTGCCATGGATCTATCGAAGGCATTTGATAGTCTTCCCCATACGCTTCTCATAAAGAAACTCCAAGCGTACGGTCTGGATCGCCACAGTTGTACCTTTCTGCAGGACTATCTTAATGACAGGCTTCAGCGCGTCAGGATTGGGGATACAGTTTCGACATGGGAATACAACCACCGTGGCATACCTCAGGGTAGTGTTTTAGGACCTCTACTCTTCAATATTTTCCTCAATGACTTATCATTTTTCATCACTGGAGTAAAATTAAACGCATATGCAGACGATCAGCAGCTTTATAGCTCTGACTCTGATCATTCAACCCTGTATAATAGGTTAAATGATGAGCTTTCTATAGCGACGGAATGGTTCAAGCAAAATGGCTTAATGGCTAATCCCACGAAGTTTCAATCGTTAATCCTAGGAGATACAGATGAGGCTTTTATCTTCACCGTCGATGGTATACAAATCGAAAGGCGTGATGATATTAACCTACTGGGTGTAAATATTGATTCTAGGCTTACTTTTCACAAGCATGTGTCGAATATATGTAAAAAAGTAAATAATCAGCTGCAGGTTATCAAACGTTTCAGAAATCTAATTAGTGGGCCTACTATGCTTAGGCTTTATAATGCTTTTATTCAACCAGTCTTTTTTTATTGTAGTGACGTATGGCACTTTTGTAGTGCGAGGGACAGGGATAAGCTAGAACACGTAAATAAACAAGCGTTAAGGGTAGTGCTTAATGATAAGGAGAACGGTTATGATGAGATGTTGCGGAAACTGGAAATGGTAAATCTGGAACAGAGAAGGGTTCAGAACATGCTTATCACTGTTTTTAAGTGTTTGCATGGGCTGCCCCGTCTTATTTGAGATTGCATCTTAAGGAGCGGACGTCGGCGTACTCGCTCAGGGGCCACGCTATTTTGGAACTCCCTACTGTGAAAACAACCACGTATGGTCTCCATTCTTTTCGTTATTTTGGCGCGCATGAGTGGAACAGGCTTCCAGATAATGTCAGGAGATCGGAGACGCTGGCTGGTTTTCGGCGCGGGGTTAAGCGGCATATTTTCCAAGGCCGGGCATTGCTATATTGATATACTTTTATTAAAACACTCTTATTGTTGTAACGTTCCTATATTATTTCAGTTGATGTATTTATTTAGCTAGTTAGTTAGTTATTTGTTATCTCATTCGGAGAAACTAGCGTCATGTATGCTATATCTAAATCCGAAGAAAAATAAAGTTATGTATGTATGTATGTATGTTTTGCGAGCTTTACAACTATGCAACAAAAGGCAGATCTTACTATGGCCTATTGTTGTCAAGTATTGTATTTTAGTGTGAATGATATATGAAATGAATCATATATGAACTGCGGAAATGAAATCAAATGAAGAATGATCCTCGCAGTTATGAACGCTCATTTGATTTCATTTCCGCAGTTCATATATGATTCATTTCATATATCATTCACACTCATTTCTTTCACGGGAACATATGAACCCATAATTGACCTGCTCCCAACGTCAGTGGCTTCATAGCTCAGTTGGTTAGAGCATCGCACCGGTAATCGCGAGGTCACGGGTTCAAACCCCGTTGAAGTCCTGAATTTTTTTCAGGCTTCTTTTCGCAATTGCATATATTGCGTTCACAACTGCGAGGACACATTCATTCTTCATTTGAATATTGTATTTTAGTTGTAATCTCTGTAGCATTCTATTCGTTCTTTTGCTTAGTATTATAATTATTTAAGTTAAAGCCTTCTTTTATTCATGTAAATTCTTCACATTTTTTTTCTCTGCTGACCATAGGCCATTTAAGTCCCCGGTTTTGGTTGCTCTCATGTATTTTCCGAATGTGTGATATGTAATAAAGCAATATATAATATAATATATAAAGGGGATTAGTTTCTAAAGCAACTGTGGTGCTGCGTCAGTGGGGGAGTGAAACACGAAAATTTGGTTTATCAACGGAGTTGATAATGTAAATTGACCACCGTACAGGGATTCGATTAGCTGACGTTTCGAGCGATAGCCCTTCGTCGGAGCGATTCGAGGAATTGTGGGTTGTGTATGGTTTATATACAGAAAATGGAGCTACGCTATTGGTGGTAACATGGTAACGTGAGAAACAGGGTTAAATTAATTGAATGAAAAGCGCTCGTTGATACCTGGGGATTAAGAGTGTCGATTTGAATATAGTATATATTGTTATCCAAAACCAAAACTGGAGGAAACCACACATTTTCAGGGATAATTGACACGCCATTTGGGAAGAAATTGTCGTACATTGTTAGATATTTTAAAGCTTGGAGTTTAAGCCGCCATTTAGGAGTTGCTTTTCTGAAACCGTAGCTCTGACACAGTTCATAAATAAAGTATCATAGGGAACATGTATGTTGTAGAGTTTTATTTTTCTTGGCTGCAGATGCTTCAGGCGGTTTCGAACGTTGCTCCCAGGGGAGTGTATGTTTGCGGAAATGCAACATCAACTTCCGGACTCACGGTAGGAGACTAAACATCTTCATTTTATTTGAAGGGAGCTAAATTTATTCTCTTTTTCACTTTTTCCGTTTGTCATCGCAATACCTAACTTATCGTAAACGTTTGCAGAGAAAACATTTTATATATCGCAATTTACTATCTTTTCGTATCCCTGAGGACTGTAAATACAACTTTGGGTTGTCCAGTTGATGAGGAAATTGCTAAATCAAGTTGTCAGGTAATTAATGCAAGAAATTTATAGTTGTGCAATTGTTGTGTTGCAGGTTACATTGTCTAAAGAGGGTTCTTCTGGGATTATTCCTTGGAGGCTGGAGCGCTTTTTTAGGGGACCAAGGTGTAGTTTACTTTTTAGATTTTTTAGTTCATTAATTATTTCAATCAGGTATTTGACCAGAATCTTTAAGGACGTGCTGCTCTGGTGAAAACTTTGGGAATTAGACTTTCATCAAGGACGTTCATGTATAGAAAGTCAAAATTATAGCTTGGGTTTAGAGCATCGTAATCACTGATGTGTGTGTTATTCTGGACGTTTTTCAAATTTCCCTCTGTCTGTTTTCTGTACACAGTAGACGGAATTGCGATAGGGAAGTTAATAGGAAGCTTGAGCTACGACAACGCCGCAATGGCGACGAAAACGACACTTCAAAATATAACTTCTTGTCACTGTGACTCTTTTGCGATTATTCAGACTTGTTCAGCTTCTAAGATATGAACTAACGAACTATCCAGGAACTAAATTGCTATGAAAGCCGTTACAGTAAAGAGAAAGAAAGAAATATTTACCGTCATAAACTCACGTTCTCCGCAACACCTGCAATCTGGTAATTTCATGTTGTTGTTTTACAGAGGACGGCAAAGAAATGTACCAAAATTTATAAATCACGTGCAGAGCGATTCCTGTTGTTTTGTGGCGTTCTTGTCGCCGTTAAGTCGTTGCTTAAGCTCTGTTATCTCGGATAACCAACTTAATTTACCCACAGATGCGGCAGTAATAGATTAATAATTCGCCGTCCATTTAGTAGACTTACACTTTTGTTCGTCCTATCAGGGTGTTGTTGCATTGATGAATTTGACAAAATGGGAAGTCAGCATCAAGCCTTGTTGGAAGCAATGGTGAGATTGTCACTTCTTCTATCTACATGGTGTGAGCTGGTATCGATACTGACCAATATTTTTCGATATCATCGATACTGTTTTTCCCTGAAATATATCGATACATATGAGGAGAATCGTTTGTCTAAATATCTTTCGATACTTGATACTGCATACTTGAATTGCCTTAAACGGAAGAAGAGTGGGACCCTTTGTGTTTAAATTAAAAAATTGTCATTGGTTTTACTTGTTGGCTTGTAATATTTTAGGAACAACAAAGTATTAGTATTGCAAAGGCGGGAATCGTGTGTAGGTGAGTGAGACTGTGTGCCAAAATGACTTTCTCTGCCATGAGTTTTGATTATTTCGTGATCTAGTCTTCTAGTTCGAGTTGTGTGAATTTTACCGCATTCGGTTTGTGAACGCTTCATTTTAGTTTGCCCGCAAGGACGTCCATTCTGGCAGCTGCTAACCCCGTAGGTGGTCATTACAACAAAGCAAAAACTGTGTCCGAAAATCTCAAGTAAGTCCTTGAACTCTGTAGTGGCTGTAAGGTACCTCAGCACTCCACCTCTTACACGCGTCTGTACGGCAAAGAAGCCCCGTCCCAGAACGGGTCTTATAAAGAAAACTACTAAAAATAATAAATAAAAATAAAAGATAGGACCGGCGATAGAAACACGAAATAGCTAGAAACAAATACAGGGAACATGCGACTGAAATACAAAGGTACCTTATCGGTGACTTTGCGGTATGACACAAACTGATAAACTTTCAAATTATTATACGGCGAACAGCGAAACACAACTTAGCGACGGCCCAACTTCCAACAAGCGGAAAATCAGAATAAATAACTTACGCAAAAACTGGCTGAAAAGGAAAAGAGTGACAAAAAGACGATTTACATACATAATTAGGTGTTAGAGAACATGGATATGGGAAACGTTACTTAATATAAACAAAGGAAAACGAAAGGGCGCGCAATGCAAACAAAATATACACAAGTTACGCAACTCGCAGCAACAAACTCAAACTTCGCTTTTATCTCTCACATAAAGACTCGCCTTTGACGCATATGTTTCGTTTTGTTGTCTCTAGGATGGGAAGTGCCCTGTTGTCACGATTTGACCTTGTAAGTTTTGCTTGTCTCAGTTTTGATTTTTAGCGCAATTGAGTTATTTAACCCTTTTACTCCACTCTCTTTACTTTTACTCTGGCTAACGCCAGACGATTTTACTTGTCAAAGGGAGGCCTTTTGTGGTGAAAGGGTTAAAAACTATCTCCTTAAGCTGTTAAACTTTGGAAGTCGTATTAAACAACCAATGAATCTATCTTCTTGGAAGTCATTATAGCTAAATGACCGATATTCATGTTCTATTATCTCTGAGTTGAGATTATTTTTGTCTTATATATATATATATATACAATAAATCGGTTGAAACAAAATAGTTCAATAGTGCGAAGGCCGAAGGGCAAAGTTAAACCAAGTTACGCAATCAGATTTAAGTAATTAATTCCCAGAAAACTAACACTACAGCTGAACTGGTTTAGCGGCAGCTATCCTCAAATCTATCTGGTTACTCAACCTCATGAGACAATACCAACTAACCTGAAGGCGCTAAACTGGGTGGCACGTTCTTCCCTCGGGTGTCTTCAGTTATAAAAGCACTATAAACGAATTATGGTTTGTTCTTCCCTCGCGAAAATCTCTTGAAATCTATCTCAATCTTGGTGATTTAGAATCGTTTGTGTTCGAAGAAAGGCACTTGGTTCTAATTACAGCACAGTTTTGACTCAAAAACGTTAAAATGTCTGCGACACAGTCCTCAAAACTTCACAGACAATTTGTTATATTGTCAGGTTTTTATACTTCTGGACAAGCCGGACGAGGTAAGTTCTACTTACAAATGAATTTAGCAGAAAGAAGAGGAACTCAGCTGATTTGTCAGACGCGAATGGAACCCATGAGCTTCCGTACACCGATATGTTTGGTGTGCTTATCGTGATTCATGCGTGACGCGCGTTTTGCGTACTACTGGGCTTTGTGGTGTAACTATGAACAGTTGATGATGTATATGAAATGAATCACGGGAACATATCCCATAACTGACCTGCTCCCAACGTCAGTGGCTTCATAGCTCAGTTGGTTAGAGCATCGCACCGGTGTCGCGGGGTCGCGGGGTCGCGGGTTCAAACCTCGTTGAAGTCCTGAAATTTTTTCAGGCTTCTTTTCGCAATTGCATAAATTGCATTCACAACTGCGAGAATCATTCTTCGTTTGATTATGAACAGCTATTTTCGTTGTTAATCTTGCATGCCTCTTTTTATAACAGGAAATGGATTCCATGTTGTCGGAACACGTGATGGCATTACATGCTGGCAAAAAGGGGTAAGCTGCTGACATACTTACAGCATTAGCAAAACCTCCGTAAATATCATTGGTAATAAAATAGATTAGCCTGTGAGCAAGCTCCTTATTGGGGTGCTGGGGGTAACAAGTACGCAAAGGGAAAATAATTCGGTGAGCCGAGCGAGGCCGTTGTTTGTTTCCTTGCTGCTCAAACAGTTCGCTCGATTCCGTAACATGCAGTCTGCTCATAGACTAAAGTAGATGTTTATCTGAAACTACCTTAAGGCGTCAATATTATTGCTCGGATTAATGGAAGAAATAATTTTTTCTATTATAGTGCATTCGGGGTGGCTACTGCTAGGCGCCGTTCAAGAGAGGTATAATTTATAAAGTGATCAAAAAGTAGTTTTATGTGTGCTGTAAATCAGCGAAAAAAAAAACTGATATGTTTGGTGTGCTTATCGTTCACGCATCATTTGTAAGATAAATGTTTGTTTAATGCTTTGTTGGACGAAAATAAGCAATGAAAATGTAAAGCTTGTGGGATGTGGCTGGAGTGACAAGGATACTTCACAAATTAATGTGATCAAGTAAGCTGAAGCCACTCTAAGGGCACTAAGGCCACAAGGTAGCGGGCATTACCCCTTAAATCTACCAAAGCAAAGATTGAGCCCAAGCTTTAGCAGCCATGGACAGCTGTTTCGGCCTTGTTAGGCATGGCATAGCTAATGCTCAGGCTCAAGTACCCACATATCAGTAAAACAAGCAATGAAAACGTAAAGCTTGTGGGATGTGGCTGGAGTGACAAGGATACGTCACAATTAATTTGTGAAGTATCCTTGGACGAAAATACTTCACTCTGTTATGTGGTGTTTATCGTTTCTGGGTTTATAGCTCGTGATTGTGCGATGTTACATCGGCCTACAAAGTAGCTAAGTTTCTTGTGAAGACCGCAAATTCCTACGTAGTTTTCAAGCGTGACAAGGTGTTACACCAGGCGACTTTTGCAACGGCCCAACACGATTGAGAGGCAATTTGCAGGAATCATGCAATGATTCTTGGGACACGGGTTTGTCAGTCGAACATTTGCAATTATGTGCGGTGCTTTTTGAGAAAATGCTGTTGGTTTGATGGGAATTAACTGGTTTTTACCTCATACAGGAGAGCGGTAGTGATGAGGATGAGAGCAGAAGACAGTGGGAGGCGGACAAACCACTCTCTGAACGTCTGAAGGTGAAATAGCATTAACATGAATTGATCGTATTTATACACCACATTATGTCACTCTTCGGAAGACTTCGGATTCATCTTGGAATATATTCGGTCATTTTCGGAAGATTTTCGTTTAGCCTTCGGTTGCGCCGAAGTTCAGATAACGAAGCATTGTTGACAATCGTCTTGAAAATCGTCGGACCGAATTCGGGCGATTTTCGGTCATGGTCGGAAGTTATTTGTCATCTACCTTCTGCAGAAAGTTTCAATAGAGAATCTGTGAGCAGTATCAGTATCTGTGAGCTGTTTCTAAAAACGTTGGCTGTTGTTTCGACAACCTGAGTGGAAGTCATTATTAGGGTCACGTGAGTAGCGTCAGTCTCGTCAGCATATGGCATAAATCTTTGCTTTCTTGGAAATGTTCAAAGTTTTGATAAAATGCATGCTACTAACTATTATTGTTGTTCTGTTACGACTTGTGTATGACTGTTCTTCATCATGGATTAATTTTTATTCTTAGGTTGGTCGAAGTGAAGAGTTTGATGCTATACCTCCTCCGCTTTTACGAAAGGTGAGCAATTCCTCTTACCCGCCGAGAGTTTCCCGAGTTCATGCCACCCGTGGACTGAGCCTCAAACTTCAACATGCTGTGAATTCTGTTTAGTAGTGTTGCAACATCCGGATTACACCGGGTGTAAGTTGTCAATAGACTAGAACTTTTGAGTTTGCTTGAAAGCCGTGGTCGACTGACATACGATATACTATATATGTTCTACACCGTGTGCCCGTTGTTTCTTCTTTAAAGGGGCTAAGTCACGAGTTTTTGGTACGAATTCAACAAGCCACATGCAGGAGGTGTTTATACCGATGGAAACTCAAAATAATGCTCCAGTTTGTTCAAAACCACTCTGCTAGTGCAATCAAACAAAATATAAGGCTCCTTGCCTATTGATGGGCCACCGTTTTTCAAGTTTCAGTTCTCCTGTCTCTTCAGAACCATTATAAGCCGATTATGTGTTGTTCTTCATAAAAAAAAACAACAGCAACTTTTTGTCTTTCTGTTGGAGATCTAAGACCAATTTGTGTTTAAAAAATGTTCTTAGTCTTAAATTAACCCGAATTTTGCCCAAAGACCATAAAAAAACCATGACATAGCCCCTTTAAGATCCAGTATCAACTGGGGTATTCTCCCTGCTGTATCCCCTGGAGAATTTGTTCAATCACTAAGGCAAAATCTTCGACGATCATTTCCTTTATTCTCACGACCTCTATGATTAATCAAGAAGTTGTTTTGTAGGGAAAAATTGTATTTTGGTCACTGTTATTGCGACGCAAGTTGCACGAAAAATTGCCAAGTGTAACACGGTCTGAAATGAACATGTCTCACAATTTGTTTGTTGCCGCAACCGTTGCGAGAAGTACAAGTCGGTTCTACTTTTCCCAACGCTTCTCGCAACGCTGCAAAAAACAATTTCAAGCGTTGCGTGGGGGTGTTACAACAAGGCAACGCTTCGTGCAACCTTGTCTCGCAACGGCGCCACGAAATTGCGACACAAGTTGCACAAAAAATTGCGTAGCGTAACAGTGACTTAACAGATACTAGTGGAGCTGTTTAGAGCTTTCCTTTTTTTTTTGACTTAATACTTCTTGGTTTGCGTTCTAGTATGTTGGTTACGCCAGAACGTACGTCAACCCCAAACTAACGCCTGCAGCGGCTGAAGTCTTACAGGTGACCTAAATACAGTTTTAATTTATTTGTTTATTGGAAAAAGCCCTGGGAACGAGGTTGTTAAATTTTGCCCTTTGACAAATACAATGCAAAATATTTTCTGTGGCACACGTTGGATCCAGCGAGCGAAGCCACGAGGAGCCGCTTTTTCACGGGCCAAACAGCGCGTACTTAAATTCTGGTACACAGTACAAGGAATTCGGCGCTGGTTCTAAGACGTTACTTACCGGGGTTAGATTAAGTCTGCGTGCTACGAAGGGTAGCAGGAAAGGACGAACTGCTTTTCCCTTTCTCGTCCCAGTCTCCCCTCGTTCTCTACTCCAATCGGCACAGTATATGTTTACCTTCCGTTCACCTGAGTGATCGGAAGAAAAAAGCACGACTGTTCGCAGTCTAAAATATCGTGCATCAGAGGCTAGGAATCGTTTAGAGGCCACAGAGCTTCAGTTACAAGACTATCATGTAAGCACTCCACGCTACTTGAGCAAATGAGTGCACTTATTCGTTTCACTTTTCCCAAAAGGAAACGTATTTACCTTACCTTGCTTTTGTTCATAGGGCTTAATCTCACGCTCTCTTTAAAGTGAACAACTCTCTTAGCTTGGAGCTGGGTGTTATTCCCAGCGGTGTCCGGGTCACGTGATAGTGCAGTGAGATTGTCA
Organism: Pachyseris speciosa; assembly: GCA_016490735.1. Classification (NCBI taxonomy): domain Eukaryota; kingdom Metazoa; phylum Cnidaria; class Anthozoa; order Scleractinia; family Pachyseridae; genus Pachyseris; species Pachyseris speciosa. Next base: position 88,042 of record JAEMWC010001130.1, on the reverse strand, counting down.
ATTTATTAAGTTGTACTTTGTGGTTCGTTGAACTGATTCAGCGTTTATTTGTTGGCAGAATTTTTATCTGGACTTGAGACGCCAGCATCACAGCGCAGACAGCACTCCAATTACCACCAGACAGCTGGAGTCGCTTATAAGACTTACACAGGTGCGAAGCAGCCTGGTCAATTCGCCCACAGTAAATAAGTATAATTCCTTGGTACTTGGAAATTTATCTCAAACGAATATTGGGTGAACAGCTCAAATTGCAATTGAAACATCTGGGAAAATTAAGTAAACATAGGAGTTCTTCTAAAATTTGTATTCGCACGTAAAAGTTCAAATAATACCTTCCTGAAACAATCATGTAGAAGAACTGAACGTTTCCCAGTAGTTTGCTTTTGTGTGTTCACGAAGTAAGATGTCAAGGACCGAACAAATTGAACAATAGTTATTGCTAAAGGGTTTAAAGTGTCTATATCGTCTACTGGTTTTTGGTGGTTCTGATATGTACATAAGGAGTAGATAGCTGTTCAAAAAGGTTTCTTCAAATTGGCCATTTCGGAAAATACCATAATACTCTTTGTTGTCCACTCAAATTTTGCATAAGCATTGTTTCCAGTTTCTCTTGGAACTTACAATGGTCCCAAGAGAAAACAAAAACAATGCTTATGCAAAATCTGGCCGGACAAACAAAGAGTATTATGCTATTTTCCGAAATGGCCTATTCCGCCGTGGTTTTGCCCTGAAATCGTCGTTCAAATTTCCCGCTTGAGCCACGCCCATCAAACTTGACCGAGCTAGTAAGGAGCGTCGGTCTATTCCTGATCTGACGTCACAAACTGATTTGCACCTCATTAAGTCTTTGTAAACATGCATGCAAAGCAGTTTGTGACGTCAGATCAGGAATATACCCATGCCCCTTACTAGCTCGGTCAAGTTTGAAGGGCGTGACTCAAGCGGGAAATTTGAACGACTACTTCAGGGCAAAAACACGGCGGAATTCGAAAAATCCTTTTTGAACAGCTATCTACTCCTTATAGACCTTTTTCATAATGGCGGACGATTTTAATTATTCTTTTGTATATGTGTTAATTAGCCCTACTAACCTCACTCAGGAGCCCCTGCCTCACTTAAATGTAAAAATTCTATTGAATTTTGCACATGCTGACGAGGCTAGTAGGGCTCATTATCATAAGAATAAAAGAATAATTTGTCGGGCGCCATTATGAAAAGGGTCTATGTACATATCAGAACCACCAAAAACCAGTAGAAGATATAGACACTTAAATTTTACGAGTAAGAGATTCCAGTTTGCGAGCTGATTGAAAAAAAAAATATGAGCTTCGTCCATATAATTTTCGATTATCTTTGTACAGATTCGGAGATCTGAGAAAAGTTCTGAACAATGTAAAATCAGAAAGCAGGCTTCTTTCTTTTCAAACACGTTGTTAGGCTGTGTGGATGGCTCGTGTACCTGAAGTGTTTGAAATTTAATATGCTTGCAATGTTTTGTTTGTCGTTTAAGGCACGAGCTCGCTTGGAGATGCGTGAGAAAGCCAGTCAGCAAGACGCCCAAGATGTAGTGGAGATTATGAAGTACAGCTTGCTTGATACATTTAGCGATGACTTCGGAAATCTGGACTTTCAAAGATCACAACATGGCTCAGGAATGAGTTCCAGAGCACAGGTAGAGATGTCCTCATCCGTGACGTTCTTGAACTGATATAACTAAAATGGAATAATGTCGTCTTCTATTCGCCCAAAAAATTACGGAAATTTTAGGAATCGAATCGGTCAGTACTCTCGATTACCAATCGGTCAGAAATGTTTCGAAAATATTCGGACCTTTGGTATGTTAGCCTACAAGGTTGTCCTAACTTTGTGGGAATTCGGAACAAATGGAAAATCCTTCATTCCAGTCGTCAATTCCAGCTAAGACCCATTTTCTATGAAATTAGTTGATTGTATTATTCCTGTATGAACAAAAACGTCGTGAACAAGACGGGTTTGCTTTCATGTCTGGTGCGGTTGACCGCGTTTTTGAAACTTAACCCCCCCCCCCCCCCCTCTCACTGATGTATGTCGCATCAAGAGGGGTAGTGTTGAGACGATTTTATAGCCAGTGTAAAATGGATGAAAACTTGCAGCTGAGCCGCAGAACTCAGAAAAGAAGTGATTTTACTGTGTGGGAACATACAACCGGCGCACAATTCTCAGCGCCAGACGCGGGAAAATTTGCCAAGCGCCAATCTCGTTCCCAGAGGCTGCGATCCTTTTGGTCAGCGCCAAGGTTGCCCGTTCTGCTGGGCAATGGTAACGTAGGCTCTGGGGACGAGATTGGCCAAGCGCAGGAAAATTACAGCCAGTGACAGGTGCGGAAAAATAAGCAGCCAGTGACAAGCGCAGAAATCGTGTACAAACTTTGGTTGAAGGTACCAAAAATGTTCATCCTTTTGCTTTAAAGTGGTGAATAAAATTCTTGGTTTGGTTTCTTTTTCAGTCTAAACGCTTTGTTGCTGAGCTAAGCCGAGTATCAGAGAGGGAATACAATTCTCTTTTCACTGTGGATCAAATGAGAAGGATAGCTAAGGTAAAAGTACTGCAATGCTTTCGTAAAATTCTCCATTGTTTGGTTATCGTTCTAAGGAAAGTGAATATTTTACCCGCCATAGGCTCTCATTTGTAACAGCTATTGTGCGAAATTAACGCTTGACGTCCTTGTATTTTGCTCTTCTTTTCACAGGATTTGCGACTGCAGATTCGTAATTTTGAGGACTTTGTTTACTCGCTAAACAACCAAGGGTTTTTACTGAAGAAAGGTCCCAGAGTCTACCAACTGCAGACCTCAAGCTGTTTATAATTTTGTAATATTATCTTTGGTTTCGGACTCTTTCTGACTTTAAATTGAGTTTGAATCTCCAAAGCTCCTTAGGAGAAATTCATTGGATTAGAATTACTCCAAAAACGTCAGAGAAAATGATGGAATATGTTAAATCGATTTGAAAATTAAAGAACAATTTGCTGGTTCCCTTCCGTTTGATTTATCTGACAATTTTTTGCCTCCTAATTTTTGTTCACGTAAAGTGCAAACTGAGGCAACGAGCAACTAATAATAAACCGTGAAGACGTTCCACTAGGCACCGAAACCGAGAGAAATGGAGCAGTTTGTTTTAAAGCAATTTCCATTTGAGCGCCGTGAAACAAAACCAAAGAAATTACTCCAGCCAATCACAACAGACCGAAACAGTGTAATGAGCCAATCAGAATTTGAAGCAATTGCACTTAACCGGCGCAAAGCGCGGGAAAATGCCCGCGTGCACGTCGTGAGTGGTTTTGGAGAGTGGCTTTTGATGGTAGTTTCTCTGTACAAGATGGCTGAATGCATTGACCGACATTGCAAAAAAAGTGCGTGAGCGAAAACATTTTGGACATCTCAGTTGATTTTCAAATGCTTTTTTACTTTGTTTGAGCAAGGCATAACATTAACAGTTAGTTCTTGAAGCCCACAACTACAACTCCCTGTCTAAATAATTTCAATCAACAGCCCCATGCAAAAGATTCTTTACTGTAACTGAAAGATGGTGTCCTGAGGGACATTGGAAGCAGCTCTGCTCCACTGTTGAAATCAACGGAAGTAAACTACCAGCGCATCTGCAACTCCGACATTACCTCCAAGAAAATAAAATGCAGTAAAGAGAAGACTCCAACGAGGGTATTATGAGATTAGAACTCTCTTTACGGTTAACTACTTCTTTGTTCTCAATTTTTGTTGACATAACATTTCTGAACTTCAACATCCCCGTTTATTTGAAGCGTGAAATGCTTTTCGTTTCCACTTTCCGTTAAAGATCGTCTGAAGAATTGCCTGACTTTCTCGCCAACAATGGAATACGCTGTTATCGACTCTTGAATCAATCACCTGCCCCATTTCCAGTCCCCTCCGCTCCACTCTCCTTTGAGTTCGTCCCTCCCTACCCGTCAAAGCATTCTTTGACAACTTTTCTAATAATAATAATAATAATAATAATAATAATAATAATAATAATAATAATAATTTGATTTCTATAGCGCATTACCATGACGCAATGATCTAATCTCCAGAGAAGACAGACTTTCTGAGCAACATTCGTACAATCAGCGTTGTATTACTCACCGAAGTGATTCCAGTTGGTGTACCCAGGCAGCTTACTATACAGTATGACCTGTACGTCGTTTCGTGGGCGGAAATGTTGCTCCCAGGGGCAATGAATTCCAGTAATTGCCATCCATCCGGAATCGGCACTGCATCCCCCGTAGTTCCTGTTGATAAAGAAGTAACGGTTGTGGAATCCGCCAATAGAAAAGAAGTTCTTGGGCTGGGTTTTGATGTCAGCCCATGGGCTCTGAGTCAGTCGTCAGTAAGTGAACCAGTGCAGCCTGTCTGATCCCTGGGCGTTGAATTTCAGTTCCTTCATCTGTATTCCTCCCTTATAAAGGACAACTCGGCCTGTGAAAATGATCAAAGAGATGTGAATGCCTTAGTTGACTTAGCCAGTACCCTGGGGAGGTGGCCGAGGCACGGGAGCTCGTGCAAACATAACAAGACTGCAGCAGTCTCCGTCTTCTGCTGTTTCAGTAGCGCGCATTGAATCCAGCGCGGCGAGCAGCGGAACCGCGAGAAACGCGGTGGAAAGGAACAAGATCCCAATCCCTCCTCGTTTTCTTCTCTAGTTGGCACAATTTGCTCGCTAAGCTGAACCCCACTTGATGGACACAACCTTAACTAAAAGGACACCTCATCATCGTAGATAGTGATGTTGGTCCCAATTTAACGGCCATTTCTTTAAAGTCAACGTCATGCACCTCACAATGCAAAGACAATGGAGAGTTTATCTGATCTAAACTAAAATAAACCGATACAAAGTTAACCTCGTACATAACAAAATTCTAAGCTTTAATTACTCCAAACATTTAGACATTGGGCCAGTACAGACAGTTTCAGTGGTCCCCTATTAACAGGATTATTCGACTGTATTTGTCCATGCCTTAAAACGAAATCGAGCCAAATTGTTGAGCGCGAAGCCGTTTCTGGCACTGATGCTAGCCTGCACACAAATGTCAGATGCCCAAATTTTATTCAGGTTTCTCTGCGACTGAAACGCTCAAAAGAAGCATTACCACGTGATTACCTCAGAAGGATCAATCCGTTGCCAGTTATTAACAATCCTGTTTTTGTAATGGCTGAGAAGTTTGTTGGTGATGTCCAGCGCTGCCATGTTCTCCTCGTTGTATGTTTGGCCAGAGGTGTAGGTGTTGTACACACTTTGACCACTTCCAGATACGGCCTTGAAAACAATCGTCCAACCTAATGACATGGAACAACACAATCAATGATGTGAAATTACTGCTACGTACTTTCCATTGCATTGATTGGAGGTATCCGGGTTATACGTGTTGTAGAAAGGAGAGTTTTATATAACAACTGTCTTCACAAACCTCCCGAAGCCATGTCACAGTAAACTGGAAATGCTTCTCTGCTGTCTGTGAAAGAAAAGAATGGGAAAACAACCCTGGTAATGAGAGGAAGATTATTAATAGGACATGTGACATTCAATGGAGCCCTGAGATCATTTGGAAAGAACAATTAAATGGGAAAGGAAAAAATAGTACAAGGTTATATTAAACTGACGGAAGAAAATAATTTAGGACTGTGTGAGAACAAGAGTTTTGGCACTCCCGGTTCTCTGGCATATTCCCCAGTTCTGTTCCTTTAAACCTGAGAAATCTTGTTGAAGAAAATCTGCTCAAGTGAAGGGACGGACCATTAGAAACACTGGAGAGAGGAATCCCCCCCCCCCTCCCACCCTAAAAAAATTCCTGCGAGGGAAACAGTGTCTAAAGCAAAAAACCTTCAAGCGGTGGTACCTAAAAAAAATTCATGCATAAGAAAAACAAATCCTGCAGACAAGTTGGCTTTGAAAAAAATTCATGCACCGAAAATTTTTAACCCCTCACCCCTCCGGTTTTTTCTAATGCGGTCCATCCATAAGTTAGGAGAGCCACACATTCACAAGAGTGCCACTTACTGCTTAATGTGACCCAGTAGATTCCATTTGAAAGTTGTCGGTCATCGTTCTTTATATCTTCACACGAATGTCCCGGATTCCACCTCGAGCCATAAGGGAGCTCAAACTGAAGAGCTTTCCATTCATTTCCGGTACAGACCTGCACTTTACCATCGGCGAACTTGACCTGTCCGGCTCTTTTGACGTCACAGCTGCAGCTGTGCTGGCCAAATTTAAATACAGTGTAGAATGTATCGTTGAAGCCACAGTTGGATGGGTCATAGGCGATGGAGCAGCAACTAGCGCTGATAAAGATTACACCCAACACTGCCAGATACCGCATAATTAACAAATGTCTGTGGAACGAAAAAAATGCGAGTTATTGATATTACATCGTCTTACCCAGGGCCTCAAAATTTTGGGTCGATGGTTAAATTGTTGTCAAAGTACGACACTTCTGTAAAAGACCGCGAGGCTTCTGAGGACGAAAGCCCTGGTAACCTACGAGCTGTCATCCCACCGTCGACTCCACTCACTTCACCCGTTCGGTCGTATCTATTTTTAGTGTTTTTTTTTTTTTCGTATTTTATCCAGTTAGGCCTCACGTTCACACGTACACAAACGCTCCTCAAACTGGTTTTGAGTTGAAACGGGAATCAATGAGGAGGCTCTTAAAAACTATGGCGCCATATCATTCTTCTGAACTGAGCATTTTAAATTTAAACTAACGGAACGAATACTTGCGGATGAAAACAATCAGAAACACAAAAGTCAGGTCGTTGCCTTGGTCGCTCGGAACGAAAACTTAAAAAATATAAGTTAGTTTACAACCTTAGCAGGAAACAGAGGGAAAACGGTCATGCTAAGGACCTTAAAGGAACGCAAAAGTCGCTTCTTTACCCCTTCTCCTTTATGCTGCTTCGACACACTTGAGCTGGTATCGCGTAGAGCAAGCTTGAGTTGAAGTGAAATTATCACTGTCGAAATGACGCGAAACAGGTAATAACGTTAAATCCATGTCAAGCGACGAAAAAACGATATTCAGGTGCACCCCCGCCTTAAGGGGTCGCCGCTAACTTCAAAACCGTTTTCTATCAACCGATGGCATTTTCTAGCGCAAATTGTCTCATGATCTACATCTATATCTATATCAGTAACTTGTAAAATCCTTGTCAAGACAGTGGGCTCCTGAAAAAACTGAATAGTAATAATGGTGATGATGATGATGACGACGATAAATAAAATAAATAACACTATGACAGAGGTGTCTACATGATGATGATGATGGTGATGATGATGACATGGAATTAAATTGTGACTTTTAAAACTGGCTAAAGGAATTGGATGTTATTGTCTCAACGGGTAATGATGTGCTGCCGGTGATTCTGATCCGGATAAAGACAGCTAAATCAATAAAAATTGTGTCTCTTTTGACTGATTATATATGGTGTGCGTTAATATTGAAATTATCAAGACTTTGGATTTTGAGTGACGTGACAAGGGCTCTGTCAGGGGTCCTGAGAGACATTCGCTATTTCCTATAACGACGGTTCAGGATCGTCGCGTTCAGCGGAGATACCCGCGAAGAACACGTAGCTACTTCATGTATCCCCTATTATAATGTATTTAGAATTGATATGTATACCCCTGTGTATACATCTGTATACTCTTGTATACCTATGTAAACCCTTGTATACCCCTGTATACTCTTGTATACCCATGTATACCCTTGTATACCCATGTATACCCATCTATACCCATGTATACCCATGTATACCTATGTATACCCATGTATACTCTTGTCTACCCCTGTATACCCATGTATACCCCTGTAAACTCTTGTATACCCATGTATACCCTTGTATACCCCTGTAAACTCTTGTATACCCATGTATAGCCTTGCATACCCATGTATACTCTTGTATACCCCTGTATACTCTTGTATACCCATGTATACCCTTGTATACCCATGTATGCTCTTGTATACCCCTGTATACTCTTGTATACCCATGT
>JAEMWC010001130.1:0-70000 GCA_016490735.1 Pachyseris speciosa | reverse complement strand
TTTGATGGCAAAAAATGAGTTTCACACAGCAACCCACTAGAATTTCTTGGAATGTTGATCTAAACTTGATATCTGATATGAAAGCTAATGAAGCTTAGCGCGCGAAAAGTGTCAAAGGAGTGCTAGATTCCTAATTGGAATTACCTTGTTACGACGCCTTTAGCAAGTTATGAACTCCGCTAGAAAACCATTTTTTAGCCTTTCTCGTCCTGATTTACTCATCTTCTAAATTTTCCTCTTACCAATTGCTAATATAATCATTCGTCTAACCAAAGAGGGAAAAAATTGAATCATGAAAATATTTTGACCCCGAAGGTTCTCATACACGGATGAACTGGTAAGGCATCAGACCGAAGAATGTGAGGCCTTCAACCGAGGGTATTAAAATAACTGGTAAGATCATGTGTGCCTAGGAGAAATCAGAGGATAATAGCAAAAAACAGGGAAAGACGGGGAAAGCATAGGAAACAATGACATGAATGTGCACTCTAAATTCACTGTAATACGGGCTACACAAAGTAAATGTTACTGGAAGCCCCCGACTCGGGATCATTGCTTCCCTACAAAGAAACACGTTCCAAGGAACACTAAAGCCTGGTTTTCACTAGCGACGCAAGCACAAGAGCGCTTATTTCATCGTGAAAACGGGCTTAACGCAAGCATAAACATAAGCGCAAGCACAAGCGTAAGGATCAAAATTTTTCCTTTTCCTGGTGCTTGCGCTTATGCTTGCGTTCGCTTGCGTGGTGTCGTTTTCACTTGGCATAAGCTTCATATGCTTGCGCTTATGCTTGCGTTTGTGCTTGCGTCGCTAGTGAAAACCAGGCTTAAAAGTAAGTTCTGCATTTTAACAGTAACTGAGATATAACAGAATAAGCGTTTGTGAAGCGCGGCTAAGCCGCAAATGTTGTGTGAGTCGGAGTCTATTGCAATCATGGAAACACACTTCTGCGATCACCTGATTCAATTTTTGACAGCACCCGTTCCTGCAGACATGTGGTCTAGTCGATGTTATTGGGCGCTCTTGGTTTTCAAGTTTTTATGCTTGAAACTCCTCGTTCATGACTCCTTTGGATCTTTACCGACTAGGTTTATTCACCATCAGTTATTTTCTGATATCGAAAGTGATCTTGAGGTGAAATATTCATTTGAGTATGCTGAACATCAAAACTCGTGGCTGGGCGAGTCCGCCATCTTGAAGTGCTTTTGGCCGAAAGTGAAGTGCTTTTTCGTTCGCAAGCGTGAATTTCATTCAGCGAAATTCAAATGGCTACCTTCTGGCTATCTATATATGCAAGGCGATTTGTTTGAGTGCGGTGATATACATCCGCATCCAGGACCCTTGACTTGTAAATCAGCCGTCCGCCATGACAGTTCTCGCAGAAAGTGCAAGGAGTGTGATCGGACAATTGCAAGCAATCACCGTGCAACCAGATGCGATTGCTGCTCGATGTGGTCTCACATTAAATGCGGCGGTGTGACCCCTAAGCAATTGATCTAATTCTGCAGTCGTCTAGCAATACATCGCACACTTGCGCTGCTTGTATGGAGGTTCTTCGCCAATTACCTTTTGCTGACTCGAGTTTGAACTCCAGTACAAGTGCCGGTTCTACTGGATCATGGTCTGACGATGAAACATGGAGTGAATATGACGCCTTGATTAAAAAGCATCGGACCAACATCAAAATCGGACATGTTAATGTGGACCATATTGCAGGTTTTAAATTCTTTGAGGTCAAGTATTGGCTATTAGAAGGAAAGTTTGACATTTTAGTACTCTCCGAAACGAAACTGGATTGCAGTTTTCCAGATAGTCAATTTATGGTGTCCGGATATCGAATGTGTAGGGCTGACAGAAACATACATGGCGGTGGCTTATTGTGCTATATCCGCGCAGACCTCTGCTTTAAAGTAATTAGAGACCTGCCCAATCTTCGATTATGTGAGAGTGAACGGCACAAGACTCAATCGATTGTGCTGAAGGTGAGCTAAGGATAGCTAAGAAGTGGGTAACCATTGTCGGTATCTATAGACCTCCAACATCTGTGTCTGTCCCTCAATCGCTATGGAAATTTGAACTATCCTCTATACTGGAGGCGATCACAACACTTCCTGGTAACTGCTTTTTGGTAGGTGACTTTAACTCGGATATGTTACTACCAGACAAGCCGCCAAGGGATGGTTGTGTCATGGCAAACCTACTAGATATTTACGACTTGAAGAATTTAATACATGAAGCCACCCGTATCACTAGAACATCAGAAACCCTACTGGACGTTTTTCTCACTGACAACGTGAAGAAAATACAGTCATCGGGCGTAGTCCATGTTAACATAAGTGATCACTCTCTTGTGTTTGCCATTCTCAGAGCATCGGAACCGAGAATACGATCTCGGGAAATGCGATTTCGAAACCTTAGAAATTTTGATAAACAGCATTTTCTACATGATTTGCATAATGTTCCTTTCCAAGTAGCTGAAATATTTGACGACGTTGATGATAGGCTCTACGTGTTTGATTGTTTATATGAGGACATTCTTTGTAAGCACGCACCTTTGAAACAGGTCCGCATAAAGGGAAATCAACTCCCGTAAATCCTGTGGTTGTGACGGATTACCACCGCGACTGGTAAAAGAGTCTGCCAACGCGATTGCTGGTCCTATAGCTGCAATAATGAATCACTCGATTAGGACAGGACAGTATCCGTCGCGCTTGAAATTAGGTCAAGTTACTCCTTTATTTAAAAAGGACGATGAACTAAACAAAAGCAATTATCGACCAGTGACCGTATTACCTGCGCTCAATAACGTTTTTGAGAGGCTACTTTCAGCTCAAATGGGCGACTTTTACCAGCACATATTGTCTGAATACATATCTGCCTACAGGAGGCACCATAGCTGTGAGACATCCTTACTTAGGCTGACTGCGGACTGGAGGCGCAGTCTAGACAATAAAGAGATCGTGGCGGTTATATCTATGGATTTGTCAAAGGCATTCGACACCATACCTCATGCTTTGCTATTAGCGAAACTGAAAGCATATGGCTTGCACGAATCCAGCTGCGCCCTTATCGGTGACTACTTGACGGATAGAATGCAGCGAGTGAAAATTGGTGATACTTATTCGGATTGGATGAGTGTGAAGCGGGGCGTGTCTCAAGGCAGCGTCCTGGGGCCCATGTTTTTCAACATGTTCCTCAACGACCTCATCTTTCACATTAAGTCTGTAAAATTAAACACTTATGCCGATGACTGCCAACTGCACTCATCTGATGTAGACCCAGTAGCCTTGGAACGGCGGATCAATCATGATGTACAAATAGCAAATAAATGGTTCGAAGACAATGGGATGAAAGCCAACCCTGCTAAACATCAAGGGATGGTTCTTGGCAAAACCGATTCCCTTTTCTCCTTTTTAACCACAAGATGCCTGGATCTTTTTGGAATAACTCTAGACAATGAACTTAATTTCAAGGATCTCATATCCTCTGTATACAAAAAAATAAATAATCAGTTCAGTGTCTTCAAAAGATTTGGCAAACTTATTTCATCTGAAATTATGCTTCGCCTTTATAAAGCGTTTATCTTACCCCATTTTCACTACTGTTCAATGATATGGCACTTTTGTAATTCAGAAGATTCTGTCAAACTGGACACCTTAAATAGACGTATTTTAAGATTTGTTTTAAAGGACTGGGACTCGAACTATGATGCTCTTCTAGACAAGGCTGGTGTGTGTGGATTAGCCAACAGGAGGATACAAAATATGATGATTTGTATATTCAAATGTCTCCATTTTGATAAATATCCGTGCTATTTAAAACAACTGATCAACTTAAGATCTGCTGCTTATTCCCTACAGGGTACTAATACTTTATCACTTCCTAAGCCGTCTACAACCACATATGGTCTAAATTCCTTTAGCTATTCATCTGTTAAGTACTGGAATTCTCTACCTGACCACTTTAGAAAGACTGTAGATTATAGTGAATTTAAGCGCAAATTGTTAGTGCACGGTTTTAGTTAATACTACATTAATTAATATTATATATGTTGTAACTTTTAAAATTAGTAAATTAGGATCGGAGATACTAGCTATGTAAGCTACACTAAAATCCGAGGATAAATAAAGCTTATGTATGTATGTATGTAATCAATGCCGCCGGCATTGGAGAAGAGGACTTTCATATTACACAACGTCATCGGATTTTTCCTTTTCTCTAGGACTTCGAAGTTGAAAATTTCAGGTTTTCTTTTAATAATGTTCGCTTCGAGGCACTAAAACTTACAAAAAAACGTTCTTACCTGCGAATTACTGACGGCGCCGTAAAGAGACGGCTCAGAGTCCTTTAAAGTGTTTTTTTGCCTTAAAGAATACATTTCATATCGATCTTGGCACTGAGGCAAAGAAGAAGCGAGCAGAGGTTACTCCGTGAATACAACTGAGCACGGTTTTTAGTAGTCAACGTTTATATAAACCTGACGATACGACACGTAGATTGAAAGAACATTCGGCTCGCAGAGTGAGTGACTGTTCAGATGACAACAATAACCAATCATGTTGTGACAATCTGTAACAAATAAAATGTGACAAATGGGACCAAAAAATCCGAATTAACTTAAGACGAAATCCGATAGAAAATAGAGCAATTTCAGGTTTTAGTGGAAAAACATCTGGTACCGGAATAATTTAAAGTATTTTACAGTCATTTTTACATTTTCTTAAAGCTAAATACGTAGATTATTGCCCGAAATAACACCGAAAACAATCTCCCATGGGAACGAGAGAAAAAAATTTCAAACTCTAGAGAACTTGTGCGAACACAGGCAAAATTTAATCATCAGTTTCATTTCTTCAGTGCTTTCAAGTGTTTCATACACTACTTCAACATTCGTTTTCGACGTTTCGTGTTGCTAGAAATGATTTTTCTTTAAGAAGATATTTCAAGGATCTGATGCATGGTTGAATTCTCTTGTTCAGAGTTGGTTCAGTCTTAGGAAAGAGTCATAATAACTACAGGAGTATAAATGGGTATACATTGGTATACAAGAGTATACAGGCGTATACATGGGTATACAAAAGTATACAGGAGTACACATGGGCATACATGGGTATTCAAGGGTATACATGGGTATGCAAGGGTATACATGGGTATACAAGAGTATACAGGAGTATACATGGGCATACAGGGGTATACAGGGGTATACATGAGTATACAAGAGTATACATGGGTATACATGGGTATACAAGAGTATACATGGGTATACATGGGTATACAGGGATATACAAGAGTATACATAGGTATACATGGGTATACATTGGTATACAAGGGTATACATGGGTATACAAGAGTATACAGAGGTATACAGGGGTATACAGGAGTATACAGGGGTATACATGGGTATACAAGAGTATACATGGGTATACATGGGTATACAAGGGTATACAAGAGTATACATGTTTATACATGGGTATACATGGGTATACAAGGGTATAAATGGGTATACAAGAGTATACAGGGGTATACATGGGTATACAGGGGTATACAAAAGTATACATGGGTATACATGGGTATACAGGGGTATACAAGGGTATACATGGGTATACATGGGTATACATTGGTATACAAGGGTATACATGGGTATACAAGAGTATACAGGGGTATACATGGGTATACAGGGGTATACAAGAGTATACATAGGTATACATGGGTATACATTGGTATACAAGGGTATACATGGGTATACAAGAGTATACAGGGGTATACAGGGGTATGCAAGAGTATACAGGGTATACATGGGTATACAAGAGTATACATGGGTATACATGGGTATACAAGGGTATACAAGGGTATACAAGAGTATACATGTGTATACATGGGTAAACATGGGTATACAAGGGTATACATGGGTATACAAGAGTATACAGGGGTATACATGGGTATACAGGGGTATACAAAAGTATACAGGGGTATACATGGGTATACATGGGTATACAAGAGTATACAGGGGTATACATGGGTATACATGGGTATAAAAGAGTATACATGGGTATACAAGAGTATACAAGGGTATACAAGAGTATACAAGGGTATACAAGAGTATACAAGGGTATACATGGGTATACAGGGGTATACAAGAGTATACATGGGTATACAAGGGTATACATGGGTATACAAGAGTATACAGGGGTATACATGGGTATACAAGGGAATACATGGGTATACATGGGTATACAAGAGTCTACATGGGTATACATGGGTATACAAGAGTATACATGGGTATACATGGGTATACAAGGGTATACATGGGTATACAAGAGTATACAGGGGTATACATGGGTATACAAGAGTATACAAGAGTATACAAGGGTATACAAGAGTATACAAGGGTATACATGGGTATACAGGGGTATACAAGGGTATACATGGGTATACAAGAGTATACAGGGGTATACATGGGTATGCAAGAGAATACATGGGTATACATGGGTATACAAGAGTCTACATGGGTATACATGGGTATACAGGGGTATACAAGAGTATACATGGGTATACAAGGGTATACATGGGTATACATGGGTATACATGGGTATACAAGGGCATATATGGGTATACAAGAGTATACATGGGTATACAAGGGTATACATGGGTATACAAGAGTATACAGGGGTATACATGGGTATACAAGGGAATACATGGGTATACATGGGTATACAAGAGTCTACATGGGTATACATGGGTATACAAGAGTATACATGGGTATACATGGGTATACAAGGGTATACATGGGTATACAAGAGTATACATGGGTATACAAGAGTATACATGGGTATACAAGAGTATACAGGGGTATACATGGGTATACAAGAGTATACAAGGGTATACAAGAGTATACAAGGGTATCCATGGGTATACAGGGGTATACAAGAGTATACAGGGGTGTACATGGGTATACAAGAGAATACAGGGGTGTACATGGGTATACAAGAGAATACATGGGTATACATGGGTATACAAGAGAATACATGGGTATACATGGGTATACAAGAGTATACAGGGGTATACATGGGTATACAAGAGTATACAGGGGTATACATGGGTATACAAGAGAATACATGGGTATACATGGGTATACAAGAGTCTACATGGGTATACATGGGTATACAGGGGTATACATGGGTATACAAGAGTATACAGGGGTATACATGGGTATACAAGAGTATACAAGAGTATACAAGGGTATACAAGAGTATACAAGGGTATTCATGGGTATACAGGGGTATACAAGGGTATACATGGGTATACAAGAGTATACAGTGGTATACATGGGTATACAAGAGTATACAGGGGTATACATGGGTATACAAGAGTATACAAGAGTATACAAGATACTCCTTTCAGAGGGAGACTTTCTTAAATCAAATATATGAGATAATACCTGACTTTGAAATGAAATCAACCTCTGAAAGCATAAAACTACTTATGAACTCTAATGATCATCTTGTAAATAAGCTAGTAATGAAGTTCATTTCGTCATGTACAAATATACGTGATACTTTACTATTATCTAATGAGAGTAATGTAACTTAGGACAATATTACTATTAACCTTGTTTTGTTATTAATTAATAAGCTTTTGCAATACTGTAAAATTTTGCGGTCATGCAAATAAAGCGATCTATTACTTACTTACAAGGGTATACAAGAGTATACAAGGGTATACATGGGTATACAAGGGTATACATGGGTATACAAGAGTATACAGGGGTATACATGGGTATGCAAGAGAATACATGGGTATACATGGGTATACAAGAGTCTACATGGGTATACATGGGTATACAGGGGTATACAAGAGTATACATGGGTATACAAGGGTATACATGGGTATACATGGGTATACAAGGGCATATATGGGTATACAAGAGTATACAGGGGTATACATAGGTATACAAGAGTATACATGGGTATACATGGGTATACAAAGGTATACATGGGTATACATGGGTATACAAGGGTATACATGGGTATACAAGAGTATACATGAGTATACATGGGTATACAGGGGTATACAAGAGTATACAGGGGTATACATGGGTATACAAGAGTATACATGGGTATACATGTGCATACAAGGGTATACATGGGTATACAAGAGTATACATGGGTATACAAGAGTATACATGGGTATACAGGGGTATACAAGAGTATACAGGGGTATACAAGAGTATACATGGGTATACAAGGGTATACATGGGTATACAAGAGTATACAGGGGTATACAAGGGTTTACATGGGTATACAAGAGTATACAGGTGTATATACAGGGGTATACATATCAATTCTAAATACATTATAATAGGGGATACATAAAGTACCTACCGAAGAACAATATGGCGTTGTTTGTCTCTCGGCAGTCCTCTTGTTTTGGTGCCCAAAAAGCTCCTTGCATTTTAGTTAGAGAGACGTAACCGTTACTGTTAAGGGTAGAACCTGCAAACCCAACCCCGAAATTATTTTTTCTTAGCAGCTGTGAAGAGTGAGGAAGCTTGTTTGGTCTGACTCGATCCGCCCGCAAGATCGATCAGAGGTTAGCTACACCAGCTGATACCTAGGTCTTTACGACTTTAATGTAAACTTGCGTTTTCTTCACTTCTTGCGCAGTGATTTATCATGTATTCCGAGTGGGTTTCTCTGAGACAATCGCTGCAGCGTGACTGTAACAACAGAAGCGTTCTGTGCAAGTTTCCTCCTTCCGTGGGAAGGGATGTTGCCCACACAGTGGTTAAAACTCTCATTAACCCGGGGACGCAGGTGCCGCTGCATTCAGAGAGGGAGGTGGACTGGGTCATGGAAGTTCTGTGTCATGGCCTAACTCTTCAGATGACTGAAATTGATGGCGAAATCGTGAAAGGTTGCGTGAACACTTACCTGGACTGGCTAACTGCTCTGTCAAACCCCAAGAAAGGAATCCCTGAACCCATACTCAAGTCCCCAGAGAAGTACGCCAAAGACATTTTCCAACACTTCCGTAACCTCTTTGTTCGCAGAAAAGTAGGCAATTTAGCCTTGCAAGCCTCCTTGTGCATCAGAGTATTGCAAACGATTCAAGCTATGGCGGCAGGGGTGAACATGTCCTCTCTGACATGGGAGGCATTGCTGAAATTTTTGATGATTATAAATGACATGCTTCTTTCTCCACCACACACATCAGGGGGACTAGCAGAACACTTGTGTGAGAAACTGATAAGTGTCTTGCTGGAGGTATGGTTACATGCCAGTTGCCACCATTTTCCTGCGCCCTCGATGTGGAAAACCTTACATGAGCTTTGTGTGTCATGGCGGCATCACAATGCAATGGTTGACTATTGGAGCAGAACCTCCCTGTCACTCACTAAGAGAGTGATACAGTACTTGTATGGCTCAAGCTTTCCTCTTCCTCTGGTACCATACAGGAAAAGTGATGTCCAACTGCCAGCCAATTTAGCCAGTGAATGCCTCATCCAGTGCTGGTTCAGAATTCTTCATATCATTGGAAATCCTGTTGACCTCTGCAAGAAAGAAGCCATTAGTGACACCCCAAAATTCAAAGAATTCGCATTGGCAAGTGGAGAAGTGATTGCACCGGAGACACTCCCTTGCTTGAAGACCCTTCCGCAGAATTTCTTGCAAGCAATGAAAGGCATTGCAGTCCTTGTAAATGCATTCCTTAGCATTACAACCACAGCAGATGAACCAGTCAAGCACATACCAATTCCAGCACCTACAAAAAGTGCTAGCCCACCAGCTGCAAACAAACATGAACAGAAAGCAGTGAGCATTGGCGTGGCTCTAGGTTTGAGCGATTTAACAGGAATAGTAACAAGATCACAGACAGTCCCTTCAAGACCCAGTAGTGGTATTTCATCGACTGGAATACTGCAGTTAGACCCTTTTCATGTAGAACTGACAAGCAGACCTTCAACTTCGTTTCTGTTTCCGCGATCTCCAGCATCAGACAGTGATAAAGCAGGCTCGGGAGATAGTGTGCTTCATCTGTTTGGAGCATGGCTTTTTGAAGCTGCATTTGCAAAGCTGGACATGCCAGCTAACTTCAAGGCTCTTGGAAAAATTTTTGATGGATTTCTTGGAAATTCTGTACCTGAAATGATTGGAGTGGGTAAAATGGGGTAAGTGAATTTCACAATGACAAGAGAACTGTTGTAGGTCAAAATGAAATTCCTTTGTCTCCTAACCCTAACCCTAATTATTGATGAATCATGAATGATTAGGGTTAGAAGACAAAGGGATTCATTTTGACCAACAGATCTTTATTGTATTCAGTGTACAACGAAAGAGGAATTTTCTAGAAAGTGGGAGTATCAAATGGGTGCTAGTGATTCACTGGAGTTAGGTATGACACATATGTAGTAGGTTTACTTTAAGCAAATTTTAGTTGTAAGGTTGATTAAATATAAAAAATCAAAATCAAATCAAATTATTTAAGCTCAATAGCGTGGGAAGTGGTTGCCCAATCTTCCGAGCTAGGTGCTCATTAAACGCCCAAGCATTCCAGATCAAATTGGAATTTACAAGTGTTGGTTTTTGAGGAGAGGGGAAAACCAGAGTACATGGAGAAAACCTCTCGGAGCAGAGAAGAGAACCAACAACAAACTCAACCCACATATGGCGTCGAGTCTGGGAATCAAACCCGGGCCACATTGGTAGAAGGTGAGTGCTCTCACCACTGCCCCATCCCTGCTCCCCCAATATGTTGTACAATGAGCCCTCTCTAAGGTAGACACTTTTGTGACCGGCTTTTAGTGTCCACCTTAGAGAGATGTCTGCCTTAAAGGAGATTCATTACGGAAAATGCAGTATGTAGCAATTCAAGCAGGCCAGGCAAAGGTGTCCGCCGTAGAGAGGTGTCTGCCTATTGGGCAATTCTGACAGGGCCAGGTGAAGGTATCCACCTCATTATCTAAGTTTTTTGTTCCTTTTATTAGCTTTCAACTGGGTGGCATCAGCTTGGAAAGCAAGTTTGAGCCTGGACGTGCTGAAGCTTTTGGGGCCCTATGTCGCATCTTCTGCAGTCATCGGTCTGGGCAGGAGATTAGGCCCGTCTATCTCTCCAGGTTTTATTTAGCATTGGCAATTGGACTGCTGTACTCAGAGGTGAGAAAAATATTTAATGTATACTACTTTATTGACTGAGGGAGAGGGCTGAATGGGAAGTGTAAATTGGAATGTGACTAGTATAATTATGTGAAGTGCAATGTGTGAAGTGGAAATAACTAAATGAGAAGTGGGAAGTGGGAAAATGATTTAAAGGGGGAAGTGAAAAGTGGAAAGTGGGAATTGGTAAATGGTAAGTACAAAGTCTGAACTGATGAATGGGAAGAAGCTCATTTTATGTCTTAATGCTGCCCTTTGTGTTAATGACATAAACCATAGGGTGTCTGCTGAGTCTTCTGTAAATCATTGTTGTTTCTTTGCTTTTAGTCATGCACCGGCCATGTTCTGTGCAGTATCCTGCTCAACTCAGCTGACCTTTTGAGAGTTGATCTTCAAGGAGTGCAGGTATTGTTACCGCACCTGATCACTGCTCTAGAGATGGTGCTACCAAGAAAGGAGGTTCAAATAAGGTACATGTAGTACAATGAGTGATCAAAAATGTTTTGATTTTAATGTGACAAAGATGTCATACTCCAAACATCACCCTCTTTACCTATGAAGCTATTGCCTTCCTCTTTGTAGTGCAGAAGATTTATGGGAGCTGGGCCATTAACCTAAGTATGTTCAAGGGACATTAACATCCTGCATACCGCTAGGATTTCATCGTCAATGTGTGCCATGTGTTGTTGGTCTATTACATTGTGTAATTTTAAGCTGAAATTGTTTGCATTGCTCTCTTTGTACTCCAAGGTGTAATGTTTCTACTACTGAGCTTCGCAGGGCAGCTATTCACCTGCTGTTATCCATGGTGTGCTTACCACTGCACTTTAAAGATCTTGCTATAAAAGGTAAGCTGTGTGATAATTAACTTTTTGATAATCCAAAAAGTGCCTCCCACGCACATTCAATGTTTTTTTACTAGAACTTGCTTTATAAGGGTTACCCAGTGATTTGATTTTCTGCAGAGGCTGCTTTTATGAAACACTGTCCACTCTATTTGACTTGTGTGCTTTCTGATACACATTAATGTATAGATTTAGCCAAGCCTAAAAGTGGATCTCCACAATTATAATTTTTTGTACTAGTATTGAACAACTTCGCATGGCTTTCCTTGAGCCAATATTTTATGCTTAGAGCAGTCAACAGGAATTGACTGCAGTTCAAAACCCCCAAATCAAACATTTTCATCCAACATCGTGTTGGACGAGCATGTTTGACCGTTTAGCCACATCTCTCAACATTGTATTTTAATGGCTTTCCATGTTTGATCGAGATAAAACATTTTCATCCAACATTTTGCATTACGGACAAATGTTTGATCATTTAGCCACCCCAACCAACAAACCGTGTACAGCGGGTAAAAAGCAGCCAAATGAACCAAAACAACGTCGAAATTTCAGCGATAATACACAAAAAATCGTTCTGCAGACTCACTCTGTCTGGTGTTTGGTCAAACATTTGTTTGTGCATTTAGCCACCAAACGTTATGTTTGAC
This sequence comes from Pachyseris speciosa, assembly GCA_016490735.1. NCBI lineage: Eukaryota > Metazoa > Cnidaria > Anthozoa > Scleractinia > Pachyseridae > Pachyseris > Pachyseris speciosa. The sequence goes on along the minus strand of JAEMWC010001130.1, from coordinate 57,351 downwards.
AAACACAATGTTGGATGGAAATGTTTAATTGTTTAGCCGGGGCTTTAATCGTTTTTTACGAGGACTCATTGCCATTACGTGTTAATAAGATGTGGGCAAACGTTTCTTAACACTGTTGAGCTACAGACATTGAAAAACAGTCAGCCAAGCAGAGTGAAACACTCATTCGCTTACAACGCAAAACAACAAAACTAACAAACAATTCAACTACTTCTTTGCGTACAAAACGAGTAGAGATGATGGTTATTTATGTCTAGTTGAAAGAAAAATACAAGTTTTGTTCCTGAAGAAAAGTAACGATTAAACCAAATGTTAAGCTTCAATTTGTTTAATTTACCTGTGTTGTAGAGGTTCTTGAAAATACGTATCCACTTTACAAAAACCATGAATCACCAAAAATAGCAAGCGGTTTGTCCAAAGGAAGAACTTCTTCCACTAAGTTTGAGCTACTCGTTCCTCCATTATAATGCCGGTGAAGTGTTAAGTGACCTTTCTTGGTGAGCTGCAAGATGCTGCGGTAAAGTGAAAGCCCTTGAAGCATTGAATCATTTTGTTTTTCAACCACACAATCCGAGCGCCATGCAAGAGGATCCAAGTTTTAAGCTTTTCCTGAGAAGAAATGTTTTGCCCTCCCCTTTTATCACTTGAAAATTCACTTTCCTGAGTATCTTAAAACTAGTTCCTGATTTTTATGCCTTTTACGCGAAGAACTTGGAAAGAAGATGAAGTTGTTTTGGTCAAAATGAAGAAACCAACTAAATGTGAAATCTCGAGCCACAGAAAGCGCACGAAAGCGCCTCATTTTGGTTTGGGTGTCCCACACCTGGCTTGAGCCTGCGATCCAATCAAAAGCCAGTACCTAGTCAGCGGTCAACTTCAAAAAAACAGCCGACCTCGATGACCTTGAAACTTGAGCCCGCATTATGGTCATGTGATACTGGTCAGCGGATGCCTTGTTTTGACAGGTGTCAATTGACCATAACATGGATGTCCGAGGATGTCTAATATCGAAGATGTATGCTGTAAACTAGGTGGTCAACTGGAGTATGGCTGCCATGTTGGATTATTTTTATTATTATTATAGGACATTTCACAGGGCATACATGAATCGGCAGACGTACGTACGTATGCATGTAGGCACGTATGTACGGTGACCAAAACCAAATTTTCTCGAACAGATGGGTTACCATATTTTCTTACCAATGGCGCTCCGCCTTGTGGCCCTTCGAGCTGCCGGAGCTCCACTATTAGTTCTCTGCATTTTACAGTCACTTGCACCATTGATAGGCTATATCGCCAGCATTTCACAATGGCCACTCTAAAATAAATCTTTAATTAATGAACTATGTCATCCAGAATATCCAGTGACTTGCAAGAGTCAAAATGTAAAATATATTTCTTTTGTTGGTATCCAAGAATTAATATTTTTGCCAATAAAATGAACTTCTGTAGTGAGATCAAATCCTGTCCCCTAGAACAGGATAAGGACTGTATTTGTGTATCATGGCCTGTAAAACATGTTTTGTTAATGATTTAGACATGACAGCAGGATGGAGGAAGAGGCAATCTGGTGCCCAAGGCAGTGATGAGTTGGAGAAGACTCTGACATTCTTATCTTTAAAACCAAGACTCATTCGGCTTCTGTTGGAGGCTCTGCAGTGTGAAGCTGACTCATTCAATGTTCAGATCTTGCTAGGAGGTTTGTGTGCCAGTTGATGTTGCTTCATCATCATGAACATGTAGGTTTTAATTTGCAATTCTAGTCCTAAAAATTGCCAAGTCATTTCCACAACTTCTTTCCTCGGTCATTTTTATAGGTGTTTCTCTACTTATCCAAGACAGTGAGATTGCTGAGTCCCAAGGGATTTCTTCTCCTAAGCAGACTGATGCCTCTGTGAGAGTAGCAGATCGCCTACAGGCTCCTCAAGATAGTCGACGTCGTGCAAGCACAGGCAGTTCAATATCTGAGACAGGAAGTGCAAGTGAAGTGGACAGTGTTGGTCAACTTGGATTCAGTCAACAGTCCTATGGTGTGTGGTGTCTTCAAACTTAACATTTTTGCAATATTTTAATGACAAACCCTTATTTCCAAGTGGAGATGTACAGTGAAGGTGACTCTCTTTTAATGGTACTGTTCGTCGTGTTTTGTTTTCAGATCTATCAACCATACAAGGCTTGTTTGTACAGTTGACTCATCTCCTGTGTAACAAGCTTGTTGTGTTCAGAAGCAGTCACTGGAAATCAGACATTCATATAACTCTTGCTGCATTTGAGCTGCTGTCTGGGCTTGCACAACTTAGCATGGATCATCTGGGTTGGTTTCATAGTTTTGCAATGATGCTCTATTTTAGCCTCGGTTTTCTCACAGAAAATCTTTAGACATTGCACTCTACTGATCACTTACTCTTTTGCACATGTCATCAGCTTCCCTGTGGGGTCAACCCCCGGGCCTACCAGGAAGATATGTGGGGGAATACAAGGAGATGGATGGGATTCTTTGCCCAAGGGTAGGGGAAAATCTTGACATTGTTTTACGATCAAAGATTAGGAGGTGGGGGAATTCACAAGTTTGAAAAGGATGTCACAGGGATTTTCAGCTGAGAGACACTTCACCCAGGGGACTTTGTCTTGAGAGATTCCCCGACCCCCGGGGAAATTCCTCAAGTTTGTTTGACTGATTTTACAATCCCCCTGGTTATCCCGCAGGTTGACCCCATGGGGAAGCCGATGACATGTGCATTGTAGCAATGAAGGCAGTACAAAAAATACTCAAAAAAGAAATAACCTGCATTGGTACAAGCAGGAAAGGTGGGGAGAAGAACAGTCACATATAGCTGAATTTGTACAATATATGAACTCTTGTACTGTAAACTACTGCTAGTACATGTATTATATATGAGTAAGGTCCTTAATACAATGGATGCCATCACAAGTATTAATATGTTGCGACACATTTACAAGTATAAATATAAATTACTTCAATGCCACCACTATGTTTATTTGAAAATGATGTCATGACATCTTCAAAATGGTGTTGTTTTATTTAGCTGATTTTTTTCATTAACTAGATTTAACTGTACGCACCCTTCCGTCACAAGGTGGCCATCTCATTTGAAACTTGGTATCCCTGTGGTATATTATGTGTCTTTGACCTTACCCACTTTGCCCCTCTCCCCTCCCCTCCCCCTCCCCTCCCCCCCATAGAGTCTGCTTTTATGCACTTCCTGAAGTGCACTATTACTGATAATCGCTTGTTGGTGTTTTAGACCAAGCTGAATGTAAGAGTACAATTCATTGGCTGTGTGATTATGTCACTTACCAAGCCAATAAGAAAGCCACTCATCATTCACGTGATCTGCACTCCATGATTGTTGGCGCAATTAGCTGCATTCAGTCATGGATAATGTCACATCCATGGCTTCTGGACAGCCAGGTATGTTTTTGGTATGTTTGTTTGTGGATATGGTAATTTATGGTAATGTATGATAATGTGTGATCATTAGCTTAAAACAAAGGGAGAAAAATCTTAAACCAAGGAGATAATAAGGAAGTCTGGAGGAGGATTTTCAGGTTACCTGCCCATGGAGATGAAAATGTTATTGAATAAAAAAATGTTAAAAATGTTTTAGAAGCTAATCAAAAAACTGAAGTAATCATTTAGAGTGATAAGACCACTAGACCTTGTACATCATAACTTAACACAACATATCCACTTTAAAAACAGTGTTTACAACTTTTGTTTTATTCTTTTGACTATTAATGTTTTTTATTTAGTTTGCAAAATGCATTAACAATATGACTCTTTTTTTAATTGAAAATGTACTTCCTCAAAATCTAGCTAGAAACTCTAACAGAAGAGATGAAGATCTTTAAATGTTTCAACCTTTAATCCATTTAGCACATCTGTTTGTTTGAATGTTGCAGGGCTGTTTGCATGTTGTTATGGAGGTAGTTGAGCTGGGAATTTCAGGTAGCAAGTCCAGGGAAATTCCAAGAGTAAGTTTGTGCCACTGCAGCGTGGCATGCAAACGTAAGACTGCCTCTGATCAATAATACTTTCTTGGTGGCAGAAAATCGTATTCAAATTTACTATATACTTTGATGAAGGTAATTGCAGTTGGAATTCAACCTCCTATGTACAGCATTCCATACTGGCCATGAAGGAACTACAGGGCTTGTTTTTTGTCACTTTTTCTGCTAGAAAATAGTTTTGATAACAAAAAGTGGCTGGGAAAATTCTTAGTACAAAGCATTCCTAAGTCGGCATGAGAAAATTAACTCAGTCACAGAGACAAGGAATTTAAATTCCCAGTTTTTAGTTACAAAATCCAAGGACAACTTGTCCTTCGAACCACTGGCTCCTTTTCATAGAAAATTGACTGGTTCCCCAGTGTTTCGGTAAAACTTTTCCAGTGTGTACAAAGGTGACTGAAAGTACAGTTGTTGTACAATGCTCAATTTTATTCTAGGTAGCTTAAGTGAATTTTGCTCAAAACTGCCAATTTTTGTTATAATTTTACTCAATTTCTATCTTTCAGGATCATCAGCCAGGAACAGAAGCTGTCCCTAGATTGAAAGGTATCGCAGTGAGGACAGATTGTAAACTTTTCCTTGGAGTAGTAAAACAAAGAGATTCACATAAAATTCATGTACAATTGCAAGCATATGTGAATTTGCCGTTGCGTTTGTTTGTTACTATTTTCCTTCAACAATGGACTTCCTAACCAACCACCTCCTCCATCTTCATATTGCAGTTGAAAGAAGATTGGAAATAGCTTACTTTGGAAAAAGACTGGGACCGAGTGGTCATGCAAGTGATTGTGGGATTGTTTGGGGCACGCGTGTTGCGAAGAAACAATCGCTTCCCTCAAACAATCCCACAATCCTTCACGTGGCACTCTCGATCGCAGTCTCTTCCGTAGAGAGCTAGACACTTTACTCTTGACATACCTTGGACAGTAGTGTAGTTGCAGTTTTTTTATGGTCAATTTGAAGGCCCTGGCAAACGAGGACACATTTTTGCTCATGAATCTTCCTGGGTGAGCAAACGAGCGGGACACAAAACAAATGTGTTTCCACGCTGCACAAACTGGGAAACATTTTTTGCGGACACGAAAGGTTTCTGCAAAAAATCAGAAAGAGGTTTGTGTGACTCGGACACAAATGTGTGCGACAAATGTTGCGCACGCTGGCAAACAGGGCAACATTTGTGTCCGCAACAATGTGTCCTCGTTTACCAGGGCCTTGAGATTGAGAAGAGAGAGAGACAACTTAATGTACTGTACTCTACATAATTTCAGGTGACAAAGAATTAAAACCTGTTTCGTTTAGAGTGCGAGAGGCAGCTGAAGGACTCCTGACTGTTATCATGGAACACTTGGTATGTCGTCTTGCAAGCGAGTCACTCGGGGATTCGCCGATTAGAACTTTTATTCCCAAAAGGCACCCTGCATAGAAGCAACAATAATAGTCTACAAAAACCAAAAAACAAACGACATAACATGGAGCTTCACGCATTGTTCAGTAGCTTTCATTGGAATGGTCACCCTTTAGTATTTTTCACTTTTTTTTTTTTCAAATGTTTGAATTACTTTATACAGCACAGTAAACTGGGCAAAGTCGAATAATGTTCAGAAAAGATAGTGATGCCAGAAGCCGACTTTTAAAATGGCGGCCTTTACTGACTTTTTTTTCCTAATTGAAAAACAAAGCGAACATCCAAACTCATAGTCGTATGTTAAACATTTTACCGTACATTTTTATGCGGCGCTGTTTATTTTCTTTAAAATTTTATAAGAACGCGAACAGGTAAGGTCGTTGTTCTGTAAAACGAAAGAAAACAGCCTTGAACTATCCAAAGAGAAGACCAGATAAGGCAGCCAATTTTTACAGTGATGTAACCGACATTCATGGCGGAATATAGCTCTGTCAGCTGGTCGCTGTTTTTATCTCCAACAGGGAGCTTTTCCTTCACCTTGTGGCCCAGCCTCTGTGTCTTCGCTGTTGGACGAGGACTGGGTTTTAGATCATGTTCACCGAGCTGACGGCTCTGCGAAGGTCTGTGTACCTTAGTAAAACATACACTTGAAACTTTAAGTAAACGTTTTATCCTGACGGTGGGGATTCAGCGCTGATATGGGCACTCGGCTGATGCGTTTTTCTCTTGCCCATTGTCCTAATTTTATTCCTCCATGTGCTCAGCATCTTTGATAAGTTTTCCCGCGTCTGGCAGCGCGTCTGTTGCCAGTAACGTGTTTTGTCCTGCTTAGCCACGGTTGAATGTTTTCCTGCGCGTTCTGTCAGTAACATGTGTTTTCATGCTTGTTGGTTTTCATCACGAGTTCCAGTTGATTCATTCTTTACTTTAATTAAGTCGTGCTGTTTTCTCATCTCCTTTGTTTTTTCTCTGACAATAGACATCTCGCAAGTTTCAATACTACGTAATCCAGGACAGCAGTATTATAATGGGATTGTTAGAGGAATCTCTCAAGCCAAAAGGTAGATATTTTTCTCCCGTGAACCAGATGTGACCTTTGGCAAGAGAAAGTCTATTATCTGGTAGCATGGTGACCTTTTGTGCTCGTGTTTCAGTACTGAGGGGTCCTAGCAAGTAAGTGTGTTTCTATGCGTCGTGCGTCTATTTTTCAGACCCTTTGCCGACCTTGTCAGCGGTTACCCGTGGACCCGCAGGCCGTTATGTATGGTCCATGCAGCTGAGACAGTTTTCAAGGGAGAAAAATGTAACGTACTTCATGTAATTTGACTGAGCTAGTTATAGAGCGGTTTTCAGTTGAGCATCGAGAGTAAATTGTGTTTGCTTTGGTTTTGCATTGTTTCGCTCTGTGATTGGTTGGCAAAATTCGCGCCACTTTCTCAACCAATGAGAAGCAAAACCAAAACCAATCGCGACTTGCACGCGCGCATTTTCCCGCGCTTTGCGCCGGTTACGTGTAATTTCTTTGAATTGAGATTGGCTCGTTTTGGTTTTACGACACTCAATTGAAAATCCCTCTTTTATGACACAGTGAGTTTACTCTTGCCTGTTATAATTTCAAGTAAAAATTAATCCACGATCTTTGTTACTTCTTTTCACTTGTCGCATCTTCGTTCTTGCAGGACTTGATTGAGGCTCATCTAAAGGACCCCGGGCGGCCCTCTCCAGACAAAACTCAACCTCGCCCACCTCCGAACATAAAACACAGGGCCTTTCCTGAAGCTGTGGATACGGTGCCTCTTACTAAAGCGTGAGTAAAGAGTCGTAAATGCTGTCCTTTCTTGTTTTCTCCAGTGTTAACTGGTAATTTTTTTACCGCGCACAAAAAGCATGCATAAGGCTTCAACATCTGGTTTGTTGTTTGGTTTTTTCCTTTCGTGCCTTGCAATTGGTACGTCTTCTTGCGTGGTTTCTACAGATGCGGATGACCTTAATGGATGTAACATTTATTTTAAAATTTCCACTCTTTATTTAGAGACCGAAGTATACCAGAATTGGATGACATTCTTGACACCAAACTCAGCGATGTTCAGGACCACATGCGGACACTTATGCAGAAACAGGTTCGTGTTTTCACACCGTCATCTACTGCTTAAGTAGTGTTCATAACTGCGATGATCACTCACATATTCATTCTTTAATCCGCAGTTCAAAGATATGTTTTTTTTATATTCATTGTCACGGGTATATTACGAACCAACAAAATGACCAGCTCCCAGTTGGTAGAGCACTGCACTGACATCGCAGAGGTCATGGGTTCAAACCCCGTACAAGCCTGAATTTTTTTCAGGCTTTATTTTTACTACTACTTAAGTAGTGTTCATAACTGCGATGATCATAAACATATTCATTCTTAAATCCGCAGTTCAAATATATGATTTTTATATATTCATTGTCACAAATGAGTTTTCGAACTGTGTTTTGATTTGTTTTTTTTTGTCGCGAAGGGCTATTGAGTTGGAAGGCCAAATGACCCTGAATTTTCTCAGCAAGTTTTCTCTGGAAAATAAGGTAGTTATGCGAGTTTTCACCTTCCAGTCGTTTGTATCTTTATGCCAGTTCGAACACGAAACAGTTGCGCAGACCAAACTGAATGAAGAGAAAAGCAAGGTGAAGTATCCAGATAAAGACACGGAAATTAAACCGCCCAGGTGAGTTAGTAGAATGGGGGATGGTTCATGGAATTGTTGTAGCTTCTCTTATTCTCACTATGATCCTATTTTACAGGCCTTGTCAGGATTTTAGTCCGTCTCGTCTCCTGTTATCGCATTTGGGTTTACTCACCATGGAGGGAATCACGGTATAAGACCTTGGCTTTTTTATTTCTTTTTTTCGTATGTTGCCACACCACAACATTATAATTAGAGATGCCCCTTTTTGTTTTGACATTTTATTTCTCAAGCTCTTCTATTTTGATTTAGCTTGTTCACGACCAGTTTTGTCTCTCGCTGCCATTTCTTGTCAAAGCCAAATTTCCTTTTCTTTCATATAGATCAAAAGGAGAACCAGTAGGACTGGAAATGTTACCAATTTTAGAACCTTAGATGTGCCATGAAACATCCCTGTGTTACTTGTCAACACAAGATTCTTTTACAGTAAAGATATATACAATCACTCACCGCTGCTTGAAAAAGAGACTCGAATGTTACACTTGACTTGATTTTTAGCACGCATTGTGGTCCTACATTTTTATTACAGGGAAATCCATTGCGACCATTTGAAGATGCGAGCCTGTTGGCACTAAATTCGACCTCCAGCGGATTCTCCCAAGCTCTAAAGGAACTGGATCACGTGTCTACTCGAACACAAGACACAGTCTATGTGTTTTACGTGAAGGCTGAGCAAGCAAGCGCCCATGATATCATTGAAAACAAGGTAAATTAACACTCAATAGTTGTCTTTAAAATTACAGACATCAACAGTGCTCGACACTAACTTTTGACACCACTTTCCACTTTGGGAAGCAGATTTCAAAATTTACCTTCCAACTCAAAATTTTACTTTCCAAAATGGATTACAGTATCATGGTTGCTAACCACAGTGTTTTCCTTACCATATCTCATTGATAGTATTTTCAATTTGTGTGTGTAAAACCGAACCGAAATAGACTCATTCTTTACTGCTACATATCTCCAATATGTCGCATTCGCTTACTATGGATTACTATGTGGAAATTATTGTTGTGCCCCGACCTCCTTGGGAGTTTTTTCAGTCGTTCAATAATTTATAGTGAAAAATGCGAGAATTCATGGCGAAATTTGTTCTTATCAAGAACGAAATCAATGTCTGTGAGTTGTTTTCTTATTTCATTTGCAAACATTTTGACTAAAGCCTTTTAAAAGAAAAAAACTGCTTTCCATCATAGCCCAAAATTTACTATCCAGATCGGGTGAGTATTCTGGTTTATTTTCGTTTTTTTACTCTCCAAGACGTAAATTTACTCTCCAATGGAAAGCGGGGGAGTGTTAGTGTCGAGCCCTGCATCAATGGAGGAAAACTGAAGTCTGGTGCTTAAGGCCCTGGCAAACGAGGACACAATGTTGCGGACACATTGCACGTTTGTTGCGGACACAAATGTTTCCCTGTTTGCTCGCGCGCGCAACATTTGTTGCGGACACAAAATGTTTCTGGTAAAAATCAGAAACATTTTTTGTGTCTCGGACACAGATTTTGTGTCCGCAACAAATGTTTAGGCTGCGTAGTAGACGTTAACTAACCCCGGTTAGTAACGTCTGCGAAGCAGCGCCCAATTCTTCGTTCCGTACCAAAATTTGAGTACGCGTTGTGATTGGCTCGTCAACAAAAGCCTTTTGTTGACGAGCCCATCACAGCATGTAATCAAATTCTGGTACAGAACAAGGAATTTGGCGCTGCTTCGCAGACGTTACTAACCGCGCGCGCAAACCGGGAAACATTTGTGTCCGCAACAATGTGTCCGCTACAATGTGTCCTCGTTTGCCAGGGCCTTTAGGGTGCTGCTACTCTATTTTGCGAATGGGAAAGCTGTTCTTTTGTTGCGTCCGGCCTGACAATATGAGGTTAAGCTCCTGTCTAAAATTAATAAACTTCAGCGTTTTCCATCTCTTTTCGCTAATCAACGATGAATGTTACTACTTTGAGTGCTATTGTTGACTTGAAGTTAATCAGGTGAAAATCGCTTACTCTCACTCGCTACCGTCTTCAGTCTTTTCCGTGTTTTGCACCGGTTGCTCATTTTCCCACTCTTGGCACCAGCTGCATGTTTTCCCCAGCCTTAGACCAGTTCTGTTGCATGTGCTGTGCTCATCCCCACTTTCTCGCTTTTGGTGCATCTTCCTTGATATAGCGTTAATTTTTGTGGACTGCAAAATTGATAGTTTCTGTTTGTACACGTTAGATCAACTCGTGCAAACATTCAAAGGCGTTCGGTGAATTTCTGCTCTCCCTTGGATGGCCTGTAAACGTGGCCTCGCATCCAGGCTGGGCAGGGAACATTCAAGAGACCTGGAACCGAAGCGGGAGTTATTCTACGCTGCGTGCAGCTGACTCCGATGATCTCCAGTCCGCTCAGAGCGTGTCCACCCTCACGAGCAGTGATGAGCGAGAGGTGTCTGGGAGCGATAGCGATCGATATGCGTCCTGTCGTAATAGTTTCGACAGCGAAGCGTCGAGTAGCGAGAGGAGCTCTCCGGCAGTTCATTCATCCCCTTCGCGCACCCTGCCAGAAAGTAAGCCAGTTGATGAAATTCTGTATTACGCAGACGTCAGCTGTGAGGTGGCCTTTATCATGCCGTCGCTATTGCCGCGTTATCAACAGTTTCGGCGCATGACAGCACAGGTAGATGGCTTTGATTTGGATATCGAACCTGTTCAGCGGAGGCGGACTCGGTCGGGGAGCACTGGGAACCTGGAAACGACCAGTCAAGTGGATTTAAAAACCAAGTTATCCCGTCAGGTCTCGGAAGGGATAACTGCACACGAGGTAAGAGTTGAGTGTATGTGCGAGTCCAGTCTTGGATTATTTTTAAATCCTTACACAAGGCCTTTTCTTTGGTGAGTCTGTTATTTCCACCCTTAGATTCTCTGACGTGTTCTTAACATTTGGGCGGAACCCTAACCCCAAACTCATTGTATTTCGCTGTCCATTTTTGTAGGATAACGAAGTCTCTGCCCTATACTAATCACCGAAACATATACTCAAAGTTTGGCCACCTTTAAAACTATGTATTCATTCTGTAGTTTCAGAACCGTGCCATGTCGCGCCTTGGAAACGAATTGGCATTAGACAATCGACCGCTGTCCAGATTGAGCACGCACAACACTTCGTCCGAGACAAATGTGCTGGTGGCCTGGCTTGAGCGCTTTGAGGATCATACCCAGTTCCCTGTGGATGAACTTCTGATGGAGTTTGACTTCAGCGGTGATTCAGGGCACAGCTTGCGTGAGAAGGATACTGTGGTTATTTTCATACATCATCTAAGAAGCGGGTTGTACCGGATTCACACCAGGTCTACTATCAGGTAAATTAATGCACCGAACAAGTTATTATATTTAATTTCGTGCTGTCTTCAGAACAATCAGAAGGGTGATTCGTCTGCCAGACAACGGACCGGAACGCGCAACGAGTGCACGAGTATCTTGGGTATCTGGATAGTCAATAGCGCAAGCTATCAATAGTAGTCGCACGGGAGAGACTGGAGCAAGGGGAAAAAAACGATAAGAGAGTGGGTGGAGGCGCTCCTCTTCCCAAGCCTCCCGCGGCTCTTTTGCTCCACGGTTCAAATTTTTCGCGAGCCCGCGTCTTTCGGTCTTTACACCTAATTTATGCTTAGTTCGTGAAAGTGAAAGTGGGCCAGCACTTGTAGTGAAACCACCACGTGAATCAAATTCACTATCCAAATTGGATAAACAAGCAAGCAAAAAAAAAAGTGAAGAAACTAAATATGCTAACATATAAACAGATAAAAAGAAAGAAGCGCTCATGATCCCCGGGTGAAACCACTATCTGGTTAGACAATTGAGTGTATGTTCCAGAGACCCACCAAAATTCGCTGTTATCACTGTACAACTTTCCTGAGTGCTTTCCTCAGATTTTCGATTATTCCATCCAACAAAAGTAAAGTAAGGTGACCTCACTAGTTTGTCTAGAATCTACAAAGTGTGAATGGATACTTGGATAATTAGTTTCTTCGTGATGAAGGAAGTTATTTGATCCTATCTGTCTTTCTCTCATGTTCAAACTGACAGACTTCTCTTTGTTATGGATGATATATATATGTTATTTGCCGGCTTAGGGTCGGTCCGTATAGTGAAAAACTGTGACCGAGGTTCGGCCTTTAGCAGGATTTTCAAGACCGAGGTCACAGTTTTTCACTATACGGACCGACCCTAAGCCGGTAAATAACTTATTTATTTTTTCTCCTTTTTTTCTCAAGATGAAGACGGAAAACTGGTTTGAAAAAAGTCTCTGCGTGCTACGTCGCTCACAGTTCAAATCTCGAAGAGAAATGGTAGATAAACGATAAAACAGAACTTCAAATCTTTCTTGGAGCAAACAGTGCTATTTTAAAGCAAGCACAGAGAAATAAACTAAACAAACTAAACAATGATGTTTCCCACAAACATTAACATATATTTTTTGTCTTGTTGAAAGTGAAATCACACTGGCTTTCAAATTCGGTTTTAACGAAAGTTCTCAGTATACATTTAGTGAAAAATACTTAAACATCTCAGTCTCTGCCTTTATGTCTTATTATTTCAAGTATTTATCTTTGTTCTCCTTCAAGACCTTCACAAATCAATGCTAGAGTAAGAAAATTACGTAAGAAAAACTTGTTGACATTACTTCATGCAAACTGCAAAAACTGCATTTGTTTGACCATTTTCGCTACGAATCATATTTTCTTGAATGAAGCAAAATGAAACTAGATTATAAAATAGAACTCCAAAGAAAATAACGGATGTCAACAGAAAAACTGAGCTCAGACTGGACTGCTCTAGAGTTAGCCGTTTTAGATTAAGCTTAAGTTAAACAGCATGCCAACATTTCAAGAAAACAACTCGAAAAACAGCAAACCAGCAGTGTTGTCAGCAAATTCAAGTGAATACTCGCCTTTTTGAGAAATAACCAGGACTTTTACTCCATTACTGATTTTCCCCCTTCGCTTTGCAAAGTGTAGTAAGCGAAAAATCGCATTTGAAGAGGAAAAATCCAACGTTTCGTCCCGACGTAGTAAACAAAATTTACTTCAAGATTTCCCGCGAATTCACGAAAGCGTTACCGTGACCGTGGGCAGAGATAGGAAAATACGGACCGCGCTAAGAACTAATCAGATTGCAGGATTCGTTACCGTACCCTCTTGGAAAAAAATAAAATATCTTATTTATGTCTCCTTAGGTCTCCATTGGTGGTCCACTTGTGGACGGCATGGTGGTGAGTCGTAGAACCCTGGGGACCATGGTGCGGCAGACCGCTATCAATATTTGCCGAAGGCGTAGACTGGAAATTGATTCGTAAGTGAAGATGCTTTGAGATAGAAAGCTTTTTTCATAGATTGCTACGTGTTTGGATTATTCACTCAGTCTATAACCTTTTCTGCGCTTTGTACCTTCTGCATCCTTTTTGCGCTTTATATTGGTTGCTATTTTCTCACACTGTCTGACAGCTCCAATCCTTTATTAGCGCTTTTTGTAACTGGACATATGGGTAACACTGTGTTTCTCTATTGTTTCAGGTACTCTCCGCCTCAAGTTTGCCGTAAACTCAAGATTCAAGATATCGTCAAGAAATATCGTCATGAACGATCAGTTCCGGACTTTTACGTGTCTCTGTTTGCTAAAGAGGCGCATTAGACTGCAGGAAAAAAACATCCAATACTTTCTTGACGCCAAGCACTAGGCGTTCAGATCAAACAAGTAACTGAAAGCACAGTTCAGAAATTTAAAAATATCCTTACCACAGGAAAGAACTGTTTAGTAGGTTTCATTTTAACGATCACATTTAAAGTTTGAAAAATTATAACTAGCCTGTGAATTGAAAGTTCTACATGTAAGTCCCGTATTATCTAAAACAGTTACGGAAACCATAGCTTTGAGTAAATAGTATCACTTTAAACGAGCAACGAGAAGAATGGAAGAGAACTTGGCCTGAGACGGCTTGCTTCTTTTCGTCTCTTTACGCTCTCTCAGCTCAAGCAATTGTCGCCTTCATTCAATAATTACAGTGTCTTTTTAAAGTGATTTTCTGAAAAAGGTACTTCATTCCGGTCCACTCAGCTGACCATTTAACTTAGGCTCAAAGTTTACCCATGTTCCCTTGGTTATTACTTGTGGAAGTACTTAAAAGAAGTCAAACTCTTGAAGGTATCGGTTACGCTTCGTTTTCTGTTGGCCATCCAAACTGTAAGACAGTGAAAATCAAATTTTCGGTACTGGGGCCCGTTTCTCGAAGCTCAAGATAATTACCGGGCCCGTTTCCACTTCAGATGGGAGTTTCAAAAGTTTTGAAAATTATACAGCAAAGTTGTTGTCGGATAAAGAAACTAAATGAACTTCATTAGAGATCAGAACACATCCTACTTTTCTTGAGTATATGGTTTCGGGCCCGTTAAGTTACTGGGACTTTCGTGAAACGGGCCCTTGAGCACTGAGCACGTAAAATAGTTGATCGTGCTCGAAATGTTTTCCGGAGTTCTGAAAAATCCGCGCAAGGCCAAGTCGTAGTTTATATGTGCCTTGGAGCATTGTAGCTCCGGGTAACTTCAACTTTTATCCATTCAATCAGTATCTAATAAAACTTTGCAAACTGTTTTACTTAGACAAGGGCAGCCGGAAAACGAAAGGTTAGACACTTGTGAATAACTAGCGATGATGGGACAATACGTGACGCGTACACAACAACTGTACCGTATATTCCCATAATGCAAGCGGGTTTTGCAAAATGGCGGCGTTGTAAACCCGACATGCTCCGGATACGTCTCCTCCAAAACTTAAAACATTTTCAAGCAGCAAATCATGTGTCTTCACCATCCCAGTGTTGTCGTTTTAATTCTTTTGTGGGAAGGAAAGTTTCATCATCTGTAAATAACCTTGAACCCGCTACGAGCTTAGAAGGTGAGCTTTCCCGCTCCCGTTGTATTTGTGTGAGACATGTGAGGAACTCCCATGTTGTGACTCCAATGAATGGACGCCTACAACAGATGTTCGAAGAGTTGCAGAGGAAAACGAGAGAAAATTCTAAAAAAGAACAGCTGTTGAGTTCGTTCGACATTGTGCGTCAAATACAGATGGAGACAGAACTGGATGAATTACTGGCGTTTTATGACGCCCTAAAGGACACGACAAAGGTTGATCCTGAGAGCCTTGTTGTGTTATACGCTCAAGTGGCACTGTTTCATCGCTTTGCTGTTTTAGAAGCGCGTCAGTCCTCCTACAGGTTTACCACTGATGACCGTGTGATGTCTGCCACAGTACACCTAGCCAACATAATCAGATGGAATAGCAACCTGTGTGAACCGACTCATTTGGCAACTACTGTGCATGGTATTGCAAATCTGGGATTTAAAGATCTGTCATATTTCATTCATTTTGGCAAGGAAATAATGAGCCGCAACCCCCGTCTGTTTAAAAATGCTGATCTTGCCATGATACTATGGGCCTATGGGAAGGCACAGTTCCGTGCAAGGCTACTGTACAAGTTTATTAGAAATGAAATAATGGCCAGAGATTTGTCAACTTTTCAAGTCAGCGAAATATGCCAGTTTTTATGGGCCTATGCACGAACACTGGAGAAAGGTGCTAAGCTTTTTGCTCCCTTGCGTGAAGAGATAATGAAACGTGATTTGACGTCATTTGAAGAGAGGTCATTAGTCTTAATTCTATGGTCTAATGCGGAAGTTGGACTGAATGTGAAACCTCTGTTCAGATGCATTAAGTTGGAAATCCTCCGACGTGGACTTGCATCTTTCACCCACAAGCAAATGGCTCAGATTGTAAGCTCTTATGCACAGCAAAACATTAGAGCTCCCGATCTCTTCCAAGAAATTTCAGTGGAAATTGTTGAGCGTGGAAAACTTGACTTTGCACCGGTGGGGCTAGTGATGATCGTAAATGCCTTTGCAAAAACTAAGAACTATATTAGGGACCTTTTCACACTCATAGAAAATCGCCTTTTGGAGCAGAATCTGTCAGTGTATGATCCTCCTCAGGTTGTTCGTTTCCTTCGCGCTTACACTGATGCTGGGCTCCTAACAAAACCTCTTTTTTACAAGCTAACTGATGAGATTCTCCTTAATGATTTTTCAAACTTGAATGATTCATGTTTGGAAGAACTAGTGAAAGCATTACAGCGCAGTCATTATAGTGCTCCTGAGCTTGTGGCAAAAACTGAAGCTGAACTTGTGAGGAGATCAGAGTCTCCCGAATGACCACACTTTGGAATATTTGGTAAAGAATAAGGATACACTCAATAACTTCTAGACTTCTCATTGTAGCGTAATTGGGGGAGATTCCAGGTCCACAGTGTTGGAGGACCATTTCATATTCTGGTGTCTCCAAAACTTTCTTTTGAAGGATTTTTGGTCATCATTACTAGTGTTGTATTCAGATTTATAAGTAAAACTTGAAATAACCATGTTCACCACTTTATTTTAATTGTTGACATTGTATGATGTCCCGCATTTATTTCAGTCCTGCTTTTGCAAACAAGAGAGCGTTAAAAATGCAAAGACAAATGCAAGACAGTTTTCTGAAGGGAAATAGAGAACTGGGCATGAGATTGAAGGTCCATCCATCCTGAACACCAGGCCCCAGTTGTAGATGACTCTTTCCAGCAGATAAGTTGTATCAGTTGCAATATATTTTATTCACTCTTTGAACATTGAACTGGGAATCCTGATTTCAAAATGTATTACATAAATATGAAAACCCCAAAGCTGAATTTTAAAAATAAATGCCAGAGGCCTTTATTGACAATTGAAAGTAGTTTTTTTTTCTAGTCCCTTTTTCACTAATAGTTTTACCTACATATACAATGTGATCTGACCTGAGAGGACCAAAATCACTTGTGGGGAGTGGGTGGGGGTGGGGTTTGTTGTTAGTGTTGCAGCATTATTATTGACAGTTTATTTTATTTATGTTCTGGCTTATTTATATTTAAGACAGGTTGAAGATTATGTTTGTGTTAAAATAGAAGCTACAGTCAGTCCACATCAGCCAGCATCACTGGTGTACAAATGTTAAAAATCCCTTCAAAACATGGGCTCCTGTTCAAAACTATTTCTTTCACTCTTCAATCTAGTTTGAGTGACTCCTGCAGGGTCTGAAATCTGGGGAAAACTATTCTACACATCGCAGTTTACAATCTGGGTAAATGGAAACTGAGAACATTCACTCCACTGACTCGGTATGTTTCTGTAACTACAATTTTATTACAGTCAAAAATAGCACAGGTTCATCTCATTTTCAGCACTAGCTGCATACCAGTGTATCGTCAATGGTCAGCTCTGCTCAGATTTACCACTGTGCACAAGTCCATAAAAGAATGAACGCTTGTTTCCCAGAAGCACTTGCGGTGTGTCACACTCGCACACAGTCCCCCGATTCATAACAACTACACGGTCACTGTCCATGATGGTATCGAGCCTGCAAGAAAGAAAGAGCGTTATAATTCGTACCTAATGGTTTCGTATCCCAGTTTTAATGCTCTTGTAACTGATGAAGAAATGCTTTCCTCCACAACAATGTATTAAATTGCATTAAAAAGAAAAAAACTAAACGTTACAGTGTTAAGCACATTACCGTTACATCAGTTTTACTGAGGACTATTCTCGCCCTTTGGTACAATCATCCAAGCTTGCGTAGGGAAATGGCGTATTATGCTGGCGACGATGAAGTGAGAACTTTCAGTTGAGCTATCGAGGATAACCGAAAACAGCTCCTGCGTTGGCGACCAACTTGCGCCATAAGGCGCTTTTTCTAGTTATCCCGCCACGAAGCGACAAGTGCAAATTATTCTTTGAAAAAAAGACAGTGTAAAAACAAAATATTAAACAGACTGAGCCGTCGCTTTCTTCTGCTCGTTCTGTAGCATAACGCGTATTGGATCAAGCGCGCGGTGAGTGGCAAATCGCGCGAGGAGCCGCGACAAACGCGGTGGAAATTTTCCTCCCTCTTTCCAATCCCTCCTCGTTCTGCAAAATTTTCCGTCAGTTCGCGCAAGTGATCTAAGGGAAAAAGTATGACGGCTCGCAGTCTAAAGCTAAAACCACTCTTGTTTCTTTGAACCGCGAATTATTTCTCTGTTAAGACGAAAATCTTCTTCTCTCTCGACGCCTCTAATCAAAAGCATCAGATCATTGTTTACCTGTGAGCAATGGTCAAGACAGTACTTTCCCTGAATTCACGCTTTATCGTCTGTTGGATCAGTTTGTCTGTTTCCAGGTCAACACTTGCAGTCGCTTCATCAATGCACAGTACCTGAGAAACGACGTTCCATAAGACACCGATATCATTGAAAAAACTACCCAGACTTTTTATCATATCCGACGTTATGCCAGGATGCCATTTTGATATTTTTCTGCACTCCCTGGGGGGAGGTAAGAAGAGAAAGGCGCTATTACTGTGTGAATACCGTCGGTTCCCCTGAGGGAAATGCGTGTTCATGGAGGCTAGCGTGTTTCATTAGTGGTCGTCAATCTTGTGGAACAAAGAGGAAATGCTGTAGTCTGGTCGTTGGATGCTAAATTAGTTTGTTAGCAGTCTTGCTTTCCAGACTCTGAGAAATTTGAATATTTTTCCCCCCAAAAAAAAACAGCTGATAGGTCACGTAACATTTGCTGTATTAAAAAAAATACTTCTCTTCAAAGTTCGTAAACTTTACTTTAGATCTCGTCAAGAGTGCTCGGGCTAAACACATGAGCTGCCGCTGACCAACTGAAAAATGACGCCCGCGTTCACCAACGTCAGCGTCAAGACCTCCTAAAACGACACAACATAAATACATGTCAGGCGCAAAGTGAATCAACAGTTGGCTAATGGCTGGACTTCTATGTTACGGGTTATTTTACTCATCACTTAGATTTGTATCATGTGCTACAAGACGCGACGAGCAATCAGATCGCGTTCCTTGAGCTGTGAAATGAAAAGCAACCATCACCAGCAGGTCACAGATGAATGCGCGTTTAACAGAAGACCTACCGAGTTCTCTCACAGCTCGGTCGAGATGACAGCGGTCTAGAACTGTCCATAACTCGGCATCGGTGTACTGCAAAAATAACAGTCAGTGGTAGGCATTCGTCAGTCTCGGCGGGAGATTTTGGAGTTGCACTCTGGGTAGTTATTCTTGTACAGCGTCGGGTGTGGCTGGTCAAGCCAATGCGGGAGTAGGGCTGCCCCTCTTTGAAACCTCTAATTTCACTGGATCTTTATAGGTTGCACCTCTATTGTTATAGGGAGAGGTTCCATTGTTTTCATTCTTTGTTTATGGTTGTTTTGAACCAGTCTTGTGAGGTCTTGCCAATGGTGCAGGTCGCCCCCAGCGCGGGAGTGACAGTCCCTTCCACACTTGGTTCAAGTGAAGTCAGATGCTGGCTTGTCACCAACTGTTGTTATGTTTCTGTTACTGGGGTGATATCCTTATACCTCCCATATCATTGAGTGACTTCGACAAATAATTCAGACCTGCGCATAACTCTGTCTTCCATCTATGTCAACTCTCACACCCGGTGGGCGAGGTCAGATAAAAAACATTAACAAAATGCAAGAGTAAAATTCCAATCTTTGCAATATTTTTCACTGACGAAACACCCGAGTAACGAGTTCCTTTTCTGAGAACTTGTTAAAGTTTTAATTTGTTTCTAAAGGCGACTCAAAAAAAAAAAAAAAAACTCATAAGACCTGTTGAAATTTATTCAGAATCAGAATCCCCTTAACCTATCGCAAGCCAAATATTGAAAAACTCAATTTAGCCTGACCTTAAAATCGCGATAGTATTTTGACAATGTATCTTTAATCTGCCCACCTTTCTCCATGGGTCAAGATTGTTACGAACTCCACCACTAAACAGAAAAGCATCCTGAGGAATAATTGCTAGCCGAGATCTACAAAGGAAAAGTACAACATACGGCTGTAAGAATTTTAACCGGCAAAACCACACCCTGCACTTGCGTCAAGCATTTATCCCTTTGAGAGACAGCAATGAAGCGATAGAAAGGAAACAGCGCAGTGGTAGCACAGGACAACCAACCTGAGAACGTCCAAGGGTACTGAAGCTATATTAATGCCGTCGAGTATAACAGCTCCTTGGTAACTTTGAACCATTCGAAACAACACTTGAAACAGGCTTGACTTGCCAGAACCGGTTCGGCCAACAATTCCAAGCTGCAAAGAGAAACACAAAATGAGAACCTCTTTGAAGACTTATTTGCAGAACAATGTCTGTTTTGTTCACTCTCATGCAGACACTACCTTTTCTCCAGCATTTGTGGAAAACGACACTCCACGAAGGGCACGAGGCAAGCCTATCCTGCAGAGGCAACAAAAGAAAAACAACCATTCTGAGACACGGCTTTTGCAGGGGCGTTCGAAAGTTAATTTTAAATATTTTGTTCCTGTTTCCTAACAATGATTGCCTATCGAAGCGAAATTAGATTTGTTCAAGCAATAGAAATGCAAAACCAAACTCAATCAAATAACCTTATATTATATTCATTGTTTCGCGCGCTTGACAAAACAGGGCAATAAAACAGTAAACAAAGCATTGCACTTACCGATAAAGAAGACTGACATTTCGAAATGTAAGTTTCCTTGAGAAGGCCAAGAGGAGATGACCTGAAAGTCGAAGTATTCGGTAAGACGCTCATTATTGATTGTTTAGCAATATAAAGTCTTTTTATATGCAGGGTAAACAAACATGGTTGTTATCTATAACGTGCTGTCTTTATGCCTGTGGATGGTAACGCAATAATGCCACAAGATGGTAGCGCGTACTTTGGTCTTAGTTTGTTGCTCTGATCAGCTCTTCATTCAGAGTTTTTATTTATCTCTTTTTTTTTCTTTTTTCAACTTTGTTCTCATTTTAATCTTAACTTTATTTTGTTATCAACATATTCTTTTTAGCAGTCTTTCATCTTTCCTTATTTCCTGGCCCGCCTAGATTAGCTATGCTACCTGCGAGTCAGGTAATTCTGTAATTATTTAATAGCAAGTCAATAAAAAAATCAAATCAAAAATCACTCTAAACAGTTATTTCTGAAGGTCTGTACCTTTCGTATATTTAGTACACCGGTATATAATTTTGTAAATATATCTTTAAACTTCAAGGGTACAATAAAGGCGTTGTTGTCCGGCATTGTCGTTGTTGTGTACAAACAATAGATGGTGAACAACTTTGTGACTTGTTGAGTAGCTACTGAGGCCACGATAAATTGTTTTCGATTGCTTTTCCTGTTTACTTTAGTACAGAGTACAGAGTGCAGCTCTTTCTATGTCCAAACTTTAAACAAAGCAAGTGGCCAATTTCAGCATTCCAAAAAGCGAAAAACACTGTGTGTTAGCAACCTGATTGAAAAGAAATCTGCCATAAAATCATTTGCCATTGCCTATAGGGGTAGCCTCCTACACAGAACATATTATGGCTCGTCACGCAAAGTGATGAGGCTACTTTAGCGGCGGAGTATCGGATTATAGCTGGCATAACTGTCATTAAGTTTGGAGTTGTGTAAATATGAGTAAAGTGAGACGAGATTAACCATAATATTAACTTCTAATCAAGTGAAATCATCTGCAACAGCTTCAACAGCCACGGCCTGTGTAGCAGGCGTCAAGGGAGAGGGGGGGGGGGGGGGGATCAGGGATAGGGCCCTAATAAATAGGGAGTTTTACTTTAGCAACGACGACGGCGACGGCAACAAAAATGTCGTTTCAAAATGTCACTTCTCCGTCTTTGTAACTCTGTCGCGATTATTCTAATTTGCTTTACTCCAAAAATGCTGGCGAACTCACCAGGGACTAAATTACCACGAACGGCGACAAATTATAAAGGAAAAAGAAAGTAAAAATTTGTCGCCATGCGCTCACGTTCTCGAGAAAAACCTAAAATGTGGTCACTTACACGTTGTTATTTTGCCATAGTTAATAGAACTATGGTTTTGCAGAGGACGGGAAGAAATGTACCAAAATGTAAAACGCACATGCAGAGCGATAGTTTTTGCTCGTTAAACTTATTGTTTTGTGGAAATGCGAATGAAGTATGTTGTTGTTGTTCTTCATGAGAGGCCTGGTATTCAGTCCCGCGGTTGTTACTATGGATTATATCTTTGAGAGATGGATTAGTGCGCACGCGCATAACTAACAATGTTGAAAGCGGGTGGCAAACGGCTTCAACATTCGTGACAACAAAAGAAATGTTGAATGGATGTTGAAGCAAAGTTTAAATGTTTTTAAACTCATTCAATATCGATTCAACTACATTCAACATGTTTCAACACGGTTGAAAGGGAGTGGCAAACGGTTTCGACGTCACTGTTCAACAAAATCGAACGGATGTTGAAGCAAACGTTGAAGCCGTTTGCCTGGACCTTAAAGTTTCCTAATACTCACGCTCCCGCGAGGCTGAGTTCACGTGGTACATCTTCAATGTACTGAACGGCACGCTCCACGCTCACCATCTGCTTCTCAGTCTCAGTAAATGACGTCACCATACCTGATAATCGGTCTGTGACTGACAGTGCATAGGAGATCGCCAAACCAACAAGGCCTATAGAAACAACACAGTGTCAGTTGAGGTAATTTTGAGGGATCTGAGGCGAAGAATGTACACCTACAAAAACAAAAACCCCAACAACATTTAGTCTAAATAGTGTACTTATTATCTGAGGAGGGAGGTGGACAAACTTAATGGCCTGGAAACATATTAACACTTTTGCAGCTGAGGTACACGTGATTTACGAGTACATGGCTACATGTTAGATTACGAGCAGTCACTCCTTTCGTTTGGGGCTCAAAGGGAAATTAAAAAAAAAAATAATCATGAAGATTTTCTATGAGGTACGAAACTCTCGCGCGCGTTTTTCGCTTCTTGCGCGGATCTCACTCATGGAAAAAATGGAACTGAACGATATCTACCTGCATACGACAACAAAGCACCTCACCTGGGTCCACAGTGCTGAAGTGATGCTCAAGAACGGCAATGAAAGCTACTGCTGTCACCATAGCGACGCCGATAAACTGCAAGAACAAGCCTAACCACTGCGACGCCACAAGGGCTGAAAGGGAGAGAAAACTTGATGTTTAGATCATGCGACCAGTTATTTACTTACCCAGCCCAAACACCCCACTCCCTTTCTATATTCAAGACTCCACGGAGGAATATTGTTGATTCCAATAAATTCTTTCCTGGAAGTAACGCTTCTCTTGGAGCTTGACAGGTCATGTATCTTGGGATTTCAAAGTTTTTTTCTTGAATCCGCGACTGTACGGTCTCTGTTGTTTGTCAAGTAGTTCAGCGATCAGTGAGATCTAGGTACAGTTTTTCTTGGGCAAGCGCAAGAGGTTTGCGCGAGACTCTCCTATCTGCGCGATCCCCTTCGGACATGCTCCCAGAAAATCCCACCCCAAATCACTCAAGCATCTGTTACTCAGGTTACTGCGTTTGGAGCTCCAAACGAGAATACTTAATAGAATAACACTGTGTAAGGCAGCATTAAATGGAAAGCTAAAAACATTCATACCACAGAAGTTTGCTCGTTGGTTGGTTTCCAGTCTGTGTTCATTTTCTTGTTGGAATCTTGCTTCATCTCTGAAGGCTCGTATGGTGGCCAGGCCAGATAGGGTTTCAGAAAAGTGTGCGTAGATCGGAGAAAGGGTTACACTCATAAGCCGCTTCAACTCTCTAAGACAAGAGAAATCTTCATTAATTCAAGTTTGCCTGATGTGATTCCTCGATTAGATCAGTTCTGAGACTGTTATTAGGCTAATTGCAACAGAACGGTCATTTGAGGACGCGAGTTAAAGGACTGAACACGACTCCGATGCTCAATTTGCTGCTCTATTGGTCAAGTCGGTTTTTAGATCTGCGCGAGTTGTCAAGAAGTCCCCGTTGTCTTTGCTAAATCAGCCTATTAGTCAGCTAAGTTAGAGCGGTTTTCAATTGAGTGTCTAAAGTAATTCTCGTTTTGCTTTGGTTTTGCATTGCTTCGCTCTGTGATTGGCCAGGAAAACTCGCGCCACTTTCTAAACAAAGAGAAGCAAAACCAAAACTAATCGTGACTTGTACGCGCAGGATTCAGTGCTATGGCAGTTGCAATATTGGTGCAATGCTCTGCTAACTGAGCTATTAAGCCAACTAAGAGTTCACCATTTTTCACAATTCACAGTTCATAAGCACCACACTTCATCTGTTGAGCCAAGTGTTCAAGCTGACGGTTTTTAAAACTCAAAAAGTCTGCTGTTGTTAGACCTCAGTCTACACTTCCCACCCAATTTTATCAGGTTGTTCTTTCTATTCTGTTTTGATTACACAAGTCGTTTGAATGAAAGAAGTTGGCTCAGAAAACCAGATTCCTAAGGAAAGTTGTTAGTAAGACTTTCAACTATTGCCAACAAACATGACAAATTCAAAACATCTTGAACGCTTTTATTTGCAATCTCTTCTATCCACAACAATTACCTTGAAGTCCTCCTGTAGTAGTTTTGTATGTAGTAGTACAAAAGGACGAGAGGGACTAGGACGAGAACAAACCAAGGTAAACCGTAACACGTGATCACCACTGTACCAGCAACGCCAAAGGCCTGGGCCAGAAATATGTTCAGAATGAAAGGAAGGCTGTCATCTATGGAGTACTGAAGAGTGAAAGTTCAAGAGATTCAGGTGAGTTCGCAGGGGAAAAAGTGACAATTAGAGGATAAGACGTCGATGAAACCAGAATTCAACACAAGTGCAAGAAAAGCAAACAATGCTACTCACTATGTCTGAAGAAAAGCGGTTCACGATTCTTCCGATCTGTAGAGGAATAAACAACGAAATATTAGTTATTGTCCAAGTCTCAAGACCATGACTAGTTAGAAGCGCATTCAAAACAACTCAACAACCTGGCACTTTTAAATGCGCGCGCTCGCGATGCAAAACTTGTCCTTTCATTCAAAACACTGACAAAATATCGGGCCCTAAGCGATCTGTTAAGATCACTGATCGTTTCACGTGTACCTCCGCAAATGTTACCTATTACATAACATGTACATTATGCAAAAAGTTATACATCGGCGAAACAGGAAGACTACTAGGTGACCGATTCCGAGAACATCTTCGTGATGTTGAGAAAGATGACAAAGATGCATCCAAACCAATCAATCGCTCGGCATTTAATCTCCCTAGCCATTCCAAACAACACATGTCGTCGATCTCCGGCCTTTCCCTACAAGGTACCACGGAAAGCCGTAAAAATCTCGAGCAAAAATTGATCTTTCAAATCGGCACTCTTAATCCCCACGGTATTAACGAGCGCTTTTCATTCAATTAATTTATTCCTTTTTTCACGTTACCATGTTACCACCAATAGCGTAGCTCCATTTTCTGTATATAAACCATACACAACCCACAATTCCTCCATTCGCTCCGACGAAGGGCTAACGCTCGAAACGTCAGCTAATCGAATCCCTGTACGGTGGTCAATTTACATTATCAACTCCGTTGATAAACCAAATTTTCTTATAATCTTAGACCTAGTTCTTCTCGACCATTCAATAAGTTCATGAGAACTAGGAGATCAGAACTTTTTAACATTTAAATATTTGTTACTTAAGTATCCGCCATGATATAATTAATACATAGCTTTAATGTAGCATTATTGTTAGTTATAACCGCTTGTTAATATCTACAAGAGAGTGGAATAAACGATATTTATTATTATTTATCATAACTCACGCGCGCCTCTCCAACTCGCGCGTCCCATGTTAACCATCGCCTGGTTACTGAGGGAATACCTTTTCAAAAGACAGTTTATGCAATGAGTTCAACATACCGGAGTGACATCAAAGAAAGAGACAGGAGCCGACAGAATACTCTTTAACAATCTGGAGTGAAGAACTTTAGCAGCACAGATACCTCCATAAGCAAACAAGAATGCTCGGAACAGAGTGAAAATCTAAGACAAAGAAAAAGGTAATATTATGAATAATTTATTATCCAACTCTGTTAGTTACCGTACAGAAAACCCATGAGCCGAGTACAAATATTCCGCGATATTGTACATTTGGATATTTGTACTGTAGAAAACCGGTTTTACAGGTTTTTTCACCGCGCGGGTACGCAAAACCTGTCACAATTTCCCCCCCCTTCCCCCCCCCCCCCAAAAAGTTTTTCTTCCCAGAAATTTTTCTGTTTGCAATACAAGTTGGATAAACGCTCTGGATAAACTCGTTGTTTCTATTTTGACTCGCCCGTACAGCACAACTCGTGAAAATTCTCCACGATACTACACGCCATAACATACATACATACATATATAACTTTATTTTTCTTCGGATTTTTAACAATTAGATTATGAGCTCGAGATTGCTATCACGCATAGAAATCGAGAGCGAATAATCTAATTATTTTAGTATAAATCCACTAGTCGTTCAAAACTAAACAAGTAAATTATCTAAATCCTCCTCGCAGACACTTCAAAAATTCGAAGAAGCGGCCACCATTTTGTTAACAACCGCTACTCACTATCTATCACGGAATAGATAGCGAGTAGCTTAGCCAATCAGAGAACGGCATTCGTGATAGAACGCTAGTAGATTTATACTAATAAGATATAGATACTTTTAAAATGGAGTCGAAATTATAGCAACAGCTCCCTTTCTACAATGTTTTTATTGAATATGATGTACGCTGGTCTAGAGAATGAGTAAGAAAGTTATCCTGATACATGAACGGCAGTGGATAAATTTCATTACTCATCCTAAACAATGCACTGATTAGGTTTCAAAAAGTCTTGGTTCTTTGTTCAAATAAAGAAAATTTCCCCACCAAAATTGTCAACGATCCTCTCATTTGTTGGTCACCAAGGTGGTATAGTTGATAAGAAAAGGCAGGAGCCCATCACTAGGATCTACAACTCCCGTACTAAGCCTATGTCACAACATTTTTAACAGCCCGATCTACTTTTGGACTATCAGGGCAACGAGGACGGCAAAGGCAACGAGAGCGCCACAAAACCATAGTTTTCATGGACAGAAACAAAGGCTCCGCACGTGCAGACATTTGTGGCACGTGCAGCGATTTGTGATTGGTCATCGGGCTCCTGTGGGAGTCTGATTTGGGCGGGAAATTCAATCTAAAAATAAATTGGTCTGTGAAAACGCCGTGACAGGAATATAGGGCAGTTGTACGCTCCTAGTGATGGGCTCCTGGAAAAGACCTTGACGATAGCTTTGGGATAAGATTTTTCTCAGAGGCAATAAAACTGTGAAAGCGGCTGGTACAGTATACCTCACCGTGTTAGCAACAGCAAGCCCTCCATACACAACAAGATAAAACGTGACCGTGTTCTTGATGATGTGAACATGCAATCCTAATTGATCAGCGGTCAGCATGTGATTCCAGTGATAGGCTGTTGTTTGGTTCACTCGATTTGCTGAAGTGTTAGTGGTGCGGGAGTGAGAAATCCAGTAAGCCAGCCACCAGTCGCTCACATTACGCGAAGCTGAAGGAGGAAATGTTTTCAGAGATAGTACGGTTACCTTGACTTGAGGGAGATGGAAAACGAAAACTCATAGGAGAAATGGAGCGCTTACAGAGCACAAGCCGGGCACTATTGGTAATTAAACGGTGTCGGGCATAGCAAGGTATTTCTTATTAACGAGAACACGCTAAAGACCTTTACTGGAACTCTGTGAGCATTAATTATCTGTCCATTACTATGGTTTTGCATGTAGGCAGTTTTGTTTATTCTAAGCTGTCCTGGCTGAAGTCACAAATAAGTGGTTTGAAGTGAATTCCCTCACCCTGCATAAGAAGCAGTGACAGTAATATACTGGTTGCTAAGCAATGGCCAATCGCAAGCCAGTACGACTTGTATACGTGCAGTTTGACCACGCCTACTTCTTTTCTCCTCCTCTTTCACCAAACCTTCGTCCAAGTTCTCATCGTCTTTCTTTTCCTCCAAATTTTTACTCTTTTGCTCGCTTCCACCTCACCATCACCTGCAATCCACACAATGCTGTCATATGATCTGCCGAGTATGAAGGATTTTCTTGGGTGGACCAGTGTGGATCACTGAGCCTCCGTCCATGACAACCACCAGGTCAGCGGCTGACAGGAAGTGAGTATGGTGTGTGCAAAGAATTCTGGTCTTGTTCTGAAGCAATCCCATGATGCAATGGTGGAAGAGGTGGGCGGCCACGTGAGCATCTACGGCTGCGAGCGGATCATCAAGGAGGTAGACTTCCTTGTCCTGCGTTACAAAAGATAATGAAGGTTATTTTTAGTTGCTTTAGTCACAAACATCATTGGAACTGGAACTTCGTGTTCATAAAGAAACAATACAACTAGAGAATACTGCTAGCCAAGCAATACATACGCACTTTATTAACAGTAAAAGAAGCGGTTGCACATGACGTCTTTGGTGCTATTTAGAACGTGCAGAGCCCTTCATGCACTGTCAACAGAGTCGAGCTTCTGTTAATTGACGCCGATATTTCCAGGGTGTGGAGTCTCGCTGTATTTAAGCAAATGTTAAATTTTTGGCTAGCTTTGGTAAGACACTACTTGTGCACATTTACTTTGTATAAACCAGATCAGATGTCCAAGAAAGGAGACAATAAGACGCATCTCACACCTGGTAAATAGCTCTGGCTAAAGCTACACGGGCTTTTTGGCCCCCGCTCAACGTGACGCCATTCTCACCAATCTCTGTTTCATCGCCGGCTGGAAGAATCTGAAGATCCTTGAAAAGAAAGATAATTTAGATTTTAGACACAAATTAACTCAACAATGAGAGAGAAAGTTTACGTTGATATTGAAACAGGTAAAAAAACAATAGAAAAATGCTGTAGGCTGGCAACAACAACAACAACAATAACTTTACTTTTGTGTCAAAGTACTTTAGCATACCTGCTAATTGGAGACACAATAACAAAGCAAATACTATCGCTTGACGATATCACAAAGAATGGTAGCATATCACGGAGAAGGAGGACAGTTTTCTCTTAAAACCTTGTGAGGGACAAAGTTAACATGAGGTGTATTTAACAACAGCTTTGACAAATGTAACTAACTTTGAATATATTTGGTCCAATAGTGAGTTAGTCATTGATCACAGCGGTCAGTCAAACAAGGTCACATTTCTCAGGTTGTGAAAATTTAGTCTACAAAAGAGAGCTGAGTTTGCCATACCTCTTGTAAAGCACAAGCATTAATCACGGCACTGTACTTCTCCACATCAAAAGGCTTGCCAAACAAAAATGTTTTCCTTTACTGTCCCATGCTGAATCCAAGGTTCCTGGAGTAATGTGTTACCAAGCAACGAAAACATGCAACTGGTGTCAAACTTGTGTCAAACACGGTAACAGTATCAACTGTGGGAAATGTAACAAGCGCAGCAGGCGCGGGAAAATATACAACCGATACCAAATCATCTCTTGACCGATACCAAGGGCGGGAAAACACACAGCCATCCGGGAACTAAATTAGTTGAAACGGCTGGAGTTAGCAAGGAAAAAGAAAAAAATTATAGTCGTGCGCCCAAGTTACCCACAAAACTTGTAGAATTTTATCATTTACGCAGTTGTTGAGTGGACGGCAAAGAAATACACCAAAGTGTGTAACGCATGTGCAGAGCAATTGTTTTTATTCATTCATCTAATTTATGTTTTGTTTCGTTCCTGTTTTCGTTGCCGTATACATAGTACTTTCAAGTGCTGTAGCATGAGTTTCATTTTTTTAACAACATTGAGCTACAGCTAAGTAAACTAACAGAAAACCAAACGTAACACAAAATGTTGCCTCGAATTGAAAAACGTCTCCACTTGGTTAAAGCATTTTTTACTGCTATGGTCATAGACATGATGATGTCACATCTTCTTACCTGGGCAGCTAAGCCAAATCCTCGCTCAAGTTTCTTGATAAAAACCTACATTAACAAAACAGAGAAAAGAACAGAAGAGTGATTTTTTATGCCAAGTCACGATAAAAAGCCCAAGAACAAAATGGGAATAATTTACGTGCAAAGAAAGACAAATACATCTCCAAGACGTTTTTCCATTTCTGCTGTAATGGCGGCTAATAACGAACTCTTCCCTGAACCAACTTTTCCTATGACGCCTATCAACTGCCCCTGGAAAGAACGAAGGAAGACAAGAAACCTTACTTTAAAAAATCACAAAATATATTTAAGATTATCGATCTAAAACCTGCCAGAGATACTCTATGACGCCCCATACCATGAGGTAAAAGAAGAAGAAGAAGAAGAAGAAGAAGAAGAAGAAGAAGAAGAAGAAGAAGAAGAAGAAGAAGAAGAAGAAGAAGAAGAGAAGAAGAAGAAGAAGAAGAAGAAGAAGAAGAAGATAATTATATTTAACGAGGGTAAAAACACTTACAGTTAAAACTAATAAACTAGTGGCCCTCATTATTCTATACATAAAATGTAATAAATAAAATGACTAATGACTAGAATACTAAAGTAGAATTTAACTTAAGAAATAGGGAAATGGTCGACCTATGTATGATTCCTTAAGATAATTCACATAATTTTTCTTGAAAAGCTTAACATTCTGACTAGATCTAAATTGCAAATTGCCGATCTTTTGGAGTTGAGGAGATCAACCATTGTCCTATAAAAACATTAATATTTTCCCAGAGGGATTTTATTGTTGCGGTAGTTGTACCAATGCCTTGTGAAAAATAGACTGTGTAAATTAATATAGAGAACTCTTACTGTTTCTGCGCAAAGGTTAATGTTTGTTAATTCTCCTGCAGTTGAAAAGACCGTGCCTCCTTCCTCCTCGCCAGTCTCGTCTTGTTTCTTCCAACTAAAATGTCCATTTTGGATAATTACTTCAGGGGCCCTGGACACTGCAAACATAGGAAGAAAAGATAACGTTAACATCAAAGATAATGATAGCGATGGTGATGGTAATAAAATGTAAAATGACTACAAGAACTATTTTCGGAGCAGAATATAATAATAATAATTAAATAATAATAATAATAATATAATAATAACAACTTTGGTATTTCTAAACCTTGCAGTAAAAACTCTAACCTCTAAAAACCCCTCTAAAAACCCTTCTAACCCTCGCACATGCTTGCATGCTGGGATCTGCGCGAATCCTCAGAAAGGTGCTCAGTGTATGACAGAATGATTGACTTGAGTGACTGACGCTCTAGGTGCATGGTTTGCGCCTGGCTGATGCACAAAAAGAACACCAGCAAAGACTGTGATAAAAGAGACAATAATAATAAAATAATACTTTATTTATATAGTGCTATTTCTATCACTATCCAATAGCGCTTTACAATCTGAAACGTGAATAAAATGAACCAACTAATAAAATAACTAAGCTGTAAAAAATAGACATAAAAAACTAAGAAAAATAGAACCTATACCCCCCGGGGTGGGTACTCCCCTATATGGCCTATATGGGGAATGTGCCACTGGATAGGGTATGGTTTTAGGAACCTCTGCCCAGAACAGGCTAGACAGTGAATGGCTGGCTATGCTGTCCTCGAATATTTAAAAATCCGAAATATTAATTGGAGACGTTTATCTGTATTTATTTAGCATGTCACCAGTAACATCAGATCATTTTCAGGACTAGATAATAGTGCTCCTGTTTTTAATAAAATGGATGGCATTTGTCCTACACAGGGTAGGTATTTAAGGTTATTTTTGTCCTAAACAGGGTCAGGGTTTCAAACCCCCAGCGGTACCCCTATACCCAAACATTTGTCAAGAACCTCCCGCAAAATATACAAGTCATGCAACATATATATTATACCTTTTCATTACAGCTTGAAAAAAAGAGTTAGGTTAGGAAAGAAAACACACTAAATGATAAACCTTTCATAAAGCTCCCCTTTACTGGCTGATATGGCTGTCCCTGATTAGAAGGCACTTTGCTGTAAGCTACAATCACTGGACACATTTGCTAGTGTGGAGAGGCAAACATTTAAAGCTTTAGAAGCCATTCTCAGACAGCAGACTCACCATCTGTCTGGTTTGAGCATTCCAGCTGTTGGTAGTAACCCAGTCAAGTCCAGGTTATCTAAGGACAGAAAAGCCTGGAGTCTCTTGACTGATACCCAGGCCTCCATCAGTCCATTCAGTAACCCATGGAAGGCATTCAAAAATGGTGAAATGAGCATGTTGAACAATGCTACACTGGTGAAAACCTGGAAAACAGGCAAAACAGTCACTAAATTGGTCTGATTTTATGGTGATCTCTTCCAAAAGAAAGATAATTCCTATAATTCCACTCCTACCTTAGCTGCCGTCAGCTTGTTTCTCAGAAGAGCATAGGTGGTGAAGGTCAATATGGAAATTATCACAGGTGTTGTCGCCCAGAAATACACACACCAGGCATCTAGGTACTTCCTTCCTTTTAAGCTTTTTAACTCAGCAGCTCTGGCGAAAATTATGCATTGACTCTAATCAAATTATTTTTCACATTATGAGGAACATGCATTTTTGTGTAACACAGAATGTAAGATGCCCATATGTCAAAATTTCATTCTCTTGTAAAGTTATGCCAACCTCACCTTAACTCATTTATTTTCTCCTCAAAGTTTTTCTCCCAGGCATAGAACTTTATAACTCTGATTCCATGTAAGATTTCATTCATCACCTAAAAGTTGAGGCAATAACCCTAAATCACAGAGTATCACAATATACAGCTGTACAGATCAACAAGGGCAAAACATTTCCATATATCCTTCCTGTTTCATTTCAGATACTTTGGATGGGCTTTTTCTGCCTCTCTCCACCCTCAGTTGTTTTAAAATAGTCAAACAATCATTAGCTTTGAATTTTGTCCTATTTCCCACCACTCATGGGTTTATTACGAACCAACAAAATGACCAGCCCCCAGTTGGCTTGTTAGTTCAGTTGCTTAAGTGCTACACCTGTATTGCAGAAGTCATGGGTTCAACTCCCGTACAAGCCTGAATTTTTTCCAGGCTTTATTTTCACTACTGCTATTCCTTAATCCACAGTTCAAATAATTATATGAATTTCATGTATTCACAGTCAAAAATTATAGCTGGTATCTTCCCATCATCATGTAATATGTGGCTATATGGAAATAATGTAAAATTGTAATACATGGCTGTATGGAAGTAGAGTTGTCAATATAGCATTTGCTGGTCTTAATCTTACTTAAAATAAAACTAAAGTC
Organism: Pachyseris speciosa; assembly: GCA_016490735.1. Classification (NCBI taxonomy): domain Eukaryota; kingdom Metazoa; phylum Cnidaria; class Anthozoa; order Scleractinia; family Pachyseridae; genus Pachyseris; species Pachyseris speciosa. The sequence continues at coordinate 24,002 of JAEMWC010001130.1, read as the reverse complement.
AAACCTCTCCACAATGGCCACCTTGGGGAGAGAGGTAAGTGGCCATTGTAGAGAGGTGGCTGTTATGGGGAGGTAGGAGTGTAAAATGATGCCGTTTTTTTTTGGGGGGGGGGGAGGGGGGTAAACAATTTTTAGTTTTCAAATGCTTATTTTAGCATATTATTGCATTTTGGATACGCAACACAGTCAAAATATATCAGTAAAACAGAAACCAAATGTACAGGACAAAAGTGGCGACAAAAGAAAGCCGTAAGGTAGTGTGACTACATTAGTTTGAATGTACATTGTTTGCCTTTAATACTGCTGATGGTTTAAATTCTCCTTTGTCAAATGTTACTTTACAGCCCGACAACATGTTGTGCAGATCATGTCTCGTGGCCTTTTGTTATTACTGTACGACAAAAAAATGGGGATTCGCATACGCTGTTTAGCAGTCATTCATTAAAAGGCTGTTGTGAAGAGGTTATTTTGGCAGCTGGGACACATGTTAGTGGCCGTTGCTGTTGTGGAGAGGTGGCCATTATAGAGAGGTTAAAACAAGAGGGAATATATGGACTATCTGCTGGGGAAAAAGTGGCTGTTGTAGAGGTATGGCAGTTTTCTGTACATATGGGTTATTGGCCAAGCATGAGGTTAAGATGGCAGGATATTGGCCAAGTTCTTTTTTTGCGTGTTTTTTAAACACGCAAAAAAAAAAAAGAACGAGGCCAACATCTCGCCATCCTGACCGAACAAGCTTGGTCAATAAATGATTTATTATATGACTCATAGGATGCTATTAAAAGACAGTAAAACTCGGGACGAACAGGCTATCCTAAGTGGTCAAGATGGCTCCATCTTGACCCTGTGGGTAGCCAATCAGAGCAGGACAATTGATTCATTTTGACTGCTGAAAGAGCCAGTCATATAATAAAACTGTTTCTTGTCTCAATCCCATTTGTATCCTTAACCCTGGCCTTAAAATATACAACATTCCCCATCTTGCTGTAGTTTTAAGCACCACTCTGTGTTCTGGAATAACTAAATAGTATGTAACCTCTGTAAGATGGGTACTGCCATACAGCTAAACAGAGAAAAGCTATGCACCAGCTGACTCAGAAATCAACTTGACTTGTTAATTACCTTAACTCTGTTGTCTTTCTGGGTCATCATTTCTTGGCTGAGTGTCTGTATTTTCTCAGCCAGCCATCTGTTAACTGGAATTAACAGAATGGCAAAACCGAGACCTGCCAGGAATGATATACCAACCTGGAAAAACATCATAGCATATTTCAGGTTATTGGAGGGCTTGGCCAAAAAAGCTAATAGGAGGAGCAGGGTTGGCAAAGTGGTGAGAGCGCTTGCCTTCCACCCATGTGTCGCGGGTTCGATTCCCGGACTTAGCATCATAAGTGGGCTGAGTTTGTTGGTTCTCTACACTGCTTCGAGAGGTTTTTCTTCGGGTGCTCCAGTTTTCCCTTTTGATTTGATTTGATTTGATTTAGAGTTAATTTGATTTAGTCTCCCCAATTAGTAGGGCATCTCTGCTCGGCTAGAAAGATTTGAGACTTTAATAAAGTTATTATTATTATTATTATTATTATTATAAAAGAAAAGAAGGCTTGAAAATCCATGAGACAGTTAGTTCAAGTTTGGCATACTAGACAGATGGTCAAAACAAAATAGTCTGCATCCTAACAGATGGCCCCAGAAAACATGGTCCTAACCAAAAATATGGTCCCTATAGATAGATTTTTCTGTCAGTGAGAAATTCTTAATGTTGAGGCTATAGGAATGTGTTAGAATAATGAGAAAAACAGGATGTCATGTCTTTCAGACACATGCAATGCACTTAAAAAAAGAGGCTACTTTTAGCCCAAACTCGTGCCTGCGAAACTACAACTACATTGTATATCCCTAAGTTGGTGGGAAACAGGAGAAAGAGAGAAGTCTGTCTGTCCTCCTTTATATCAAAAACAAAACAAAACAAAACAAAACAAAACAAAACAAAACAAAACAAAACAGACAAAGAAATAAAAAGAGAAATAAAAAAAAAAAAACTCGTGTAAGTTGCCTCTATAGCAGTTCGAACCTGGGATTGTCTGCATCAAAAGCAGTTACAATGACCGCTACGCTATATTAACTTGGCATAGCTAATAAGGAGAATATAATTTATTTATTGCAAAATATCTAATCTGACATTGTTTACATCAACGTTTGAGAAAGAAAATGCTTATGGAATGGTTTAGGATTAGAGATATGGACAGACAAATGGCCGAAATTACTCATCAAAGTTTCACTTGCAGAAATAAATGAAAAAGAATGGAAGGTTTGCTTTGAAAACATCTTTCAAGCTTTTGTACATTTTCCCACGGCCTGTCACTCAGCTGCACAGAAAGGTCACTCAAGTCACATGTGCTACACGTGAAGATGACCGAGCTTCTGTTAAACCCTTTGTGCAGTGCTGCCTGCTAAACATGTGCACTGACCAAATCACAACACGAAGACGATAAATGATAATAATAACGTTAAACAACATAAAAACTGTTAAATCACAGTAGTTCAATGTATATTTTGCTCTTTGAATCTCTTCAGTTGTCCACTTTTGCTCTTTAAGCCTCTTTGAGAGGCTCAAAGAGTGAAAATCGCTCATTATCCCGTATAAAATAACTTCATTTCAAAAGATATCCCTTACAAAATACAATCCTATCCCCTAATAGATAATGCTATTGGAATTGCTGTACATAGGCAATAATTATACTTATTTTTAAAATCATCAGCAGCTTTAAATATTATAAAATTATAATTTGAAACCCAAATGAAACATAGGAGTACCTGTTGATGAAGGAGGTACAGAGACACTGCAATCTGAAAAGGTAAACTCCAGAACTGATGAAAACTGGGGGCAAAATTTACCACTCTGTCTGTGTCTGTGCTCATAAAGTTCACAACCTACAATATAGAAAACATGTTAGGGAGGCATCATGGCCATGCGGTTAAAGGACCTGTCATGCAGGCATCCTGGGTTCAAGTCCCACTCTTGCTGCTAGTTGGAGAAGGTCACGCTTGTAAAATAATAGCCAACTGGTTTGCCACACCAGTTGGGTTTCTTAATCCTGTTATGTTTATTTGAATCATTCATTGCAAGTTATTTAAGTGGGATGCCTGTGAACTAGCTAGATGACTAAGTGCATTTCCACTATAAACAAAGCATTTATACATTTTGTTTAGATTAAAGACATTATATTTTAAGTCAGAACTCTATGTTACAAGAAAAATTTGACTGGTATCTGGGATATTTTTTAACAGCTTCGTATTGAAGCTAGCAATACAGTGTGCCACAATGATGCCCAAAAAAACTGTTTGGCTGATAAAGTCACTACACTGATAAAAAGCATAACTCAATATCAACAGACAGCTAGTTATAGACAATATGGACAACACTGATTAATCACAAGGTGAATAAAATACTTATCAACCAGTTACCTTTGTAAATCAACTCATTATTTCAAAGGCAGTTTGTAAAAGGAACAGTAAGTGGCAAAATGAAGAACAACATATTAGCAGTAAACTTAACAGAATAGCTTACTTCTCCAGAAGAGAACTTGGATAAAGTTGTAAGGCTAACAGAAAGTGATTTGTTATACACTGTGGTGATGACTGCCGCTCTGATTTTCAGACCAATTTTATTCACCTGGAGAGAAAGCGAGAGGGGAAAATAAACTATTGTGGTCTCAAGATCCAATGTGAGTTAGATTCACAAAAAGTTATACAGCTACAAAATGAAAAAAAAAATTAAATGCAAAAGAATCTCACCCAGTAGTTGAATTGTGAATTAATAAATGCTGAACAAAGTGTTGTAAGAAACAAACCACAAGCATAGAAATAACCATGGGACATAGGTTCCTGAAAAATCGAAGAAAAAATGGAATAAATAACATTAAATGCACTTAGCTGAAACTCTATCTTATTAGCCATTTACCAGTCCCAACTGACTGGCATTTGATTTCTTTAGACTATGATAACGGAAAGTAATTTGCCATAACACACTGACTAGTCTTAACATCTCCTGATCTACACATTAGTGGTAGTTGTGTTGATTTACAGTAACTTATTAAAGCTTTTAATGTAATCACAAAGGACTGGCCACTGAAACAATTTGTGTACTAATAGCGGAAAAGTAGGTGCTGGAGCTGCACTCTGGAAAGATGCTGCAAGCTTGAAAAAACACAAAACCAGCTGCTTCAAAAACGTGGAGGGTGGGACAGGATCAAGGAGACTCAGATAACTGTTAACAGCTTCCTGGTCTTCCTGCTATCTCCTCCCCAACCCCACCCCTCACTGGCCAAGGCAGGACCTTACACCATAAATTACGCTAAGTCATAACCAAGATTTTAGCCAGAAGGGTGTCCAGGCATCCTGTGGATGTCCACTTTTAGAAGAAATTCAACAAAAATAGGGTAAAGTCGCTTTATCTTGTATAGTTTTATGGGAAAACATGTCTCCTGGATGCCCAATTTTCAAATGCCTGGCTACAATATAAAGCCCAGTCATAACACACAGATGATTTGACTGTTAACTCAATAAAGAGCCACCACATTTTTATACAAAATTTTAGATGTTCTTTAGGATGGCTAAAACAGTCCTTAATATTCAATGTTTGACTGATAAACAGATAGCTAATTGATGACAAACTGTTGGTAACTTGACCATACCACTTTTCATTTGTACCCAAATTAAGGCTAATAAGTTACCTGTCTGTTCTCCATAAAAGAAACCAGTGCATGTAGCAAAAGAGGACCAGCAAAGCTCAGAGCATCACCTGTTAACTTAAGAAGTCCAACACAGTAATACTGCAGACCAAATGCATGGTGAAGGGCACTTAAAAGGGATCTCGGATTTGTGGCCTTGGGAATTGTGTCATCAGGGGCTTCAATTTCAGAATAGTCTCCACTATTAGTACTTGCAGTTGTTTGTCTTTGGATTGATGAGCTTCGATATCGGAATCTAAAGTTTGGGTCAGAAACACTTTTCTGTACCCCTGGCAAATATATTATAGAGCTGTACTCATGCTCACTGGAGCAGCTATCATCTTGTATCTGACTGATTGTAGTAACTTGATTTGTTTGGGTATTGAAGGAATAAAAATTCTCTGAGAATAGGATTCTAAGTTTCTTTGTAGAAAGACTTTGGGGAAGAAGGAACAAATCTGTGACATTTTGAAGGTTTCCTTTGTAACCTTTCACCATCATGGGCCTGACCCACCAGAATGTTAATTTGGAAAAGAAGTTTGATCTGTCCTCAGCAACACCAAGGTCATCACTGACACACTGTGTGCTACTGTAAAATGTAGCATGTGAAGCCACTCTTAATAATGTATCTCTTTCAGTACTTGCTTGAATCCCAGTTGATGGAGCAGTTGATGAATTGATATTCAAACCAATTCTATTAAAGCTAGCACAAGCTGGTGGAATTAGCAGAATGAGAAAAATTAACTCAAGGACAGTTCTGCTGATGATACCATATTCATGAACGAGTAACGAGCCATCACTCCTTTGGGTTTTTAGAATAACAGAGTAGAGTTGAACGCAAGTCATTAGGAAAGCCAAGATTAAGACTGCCACATGAACTGCAGGGTAACATCTTTTCAGGAGAAGAATGTGTCTGTTTCTCCACACTGTAAATGCATTTGAAATCCAAGCTAATGCAGCAAGCGAGCAGGATAATAAATAAATGGGAGCATGGTGCGAATTCAGAGACCAAGCACAAGAAACTTCAATAACCAGCTCTAAAAATATCAACGCACAAAAAGAGATTTGAAGTTTCGAGAGTATATACAAGCGACGCTCCAGAAATTCAAATATATGCAGCTTTCTCGTAGCAAAGAATATGCTTGAACAAACCAAAAGAAAATTTGCTGGACACACAAGGCACAGAAGTTTGAAACAATCGCCAAAGTCGTTGTTGTGCCGGTTCCACAAAATAAATGTTGATCCATTTTTGAATCCACAGAAATCTTGCAAATTTGTCATCCTTCACTTCCCATTGAGCAAGATCCGTTCAGATTGAGTGTATCACAAGAGCTTAAATATCTCATCATTCTTGTTTCAGCCGGCCGCCATTTTGAATATTTTGGTTTACCGCTGGTGACCTATCATGACAGGCTCGTATTTTCTTGCGTGGATTTGCTGAATGGAGAGTAGACTGAATCGCGGTCTCAATTACGCCAACGAACTTATATTTTTATTGTGGCTGAATCGCTTATCGATATTCAGCGATTTTTACATGAAAAAAGAGGCGATATGACTTGCCTATAGTGGTTTAGAGTTTTGAAGTAGTTCGAGAGCGACTGAAAGGTGGGAGAATTTCTCTCCGCGACAAAAATCACCAATGTTTTTGCTGGGTTTTAGCGTCATCAAAGGCAGGTAGCTCATGGCGGATCTTCTTGCGCCGGGCGATGTAGTCAGGCAACGATGGAAGATCGTAAGTAGAAAACACCGTACGTTTAACTGACTCCCTAGTCGTTTGAACGAGGGAACCAAAAATGATATTTCGGAACTTTTGTTGGGATGTTGAATTGATTTAAGAAATGTTTTTCGTCGAATTTTCGTCTGCGTGGATGTGTTTCGCAATTATAAAACTGTTAGAGAAATCATGAAAACAGCTGAAACTTTTTCTCATGCGAAGCTTACAACTGTTACAACCTGTCTTTTATGAGTGTATTTGCGTTTTTGGTCTGAAATGTAAGAATTTTTTCGAACTTTACCACACCGTAAAACCACAGGCAGGAAATCAAATGCGATTTTCGTAAGGTAGCGAAGTTCAAGCGAAATGCCGGCTGTATGTAGTCATCGAGTCAAATGTCCTACTGCGGTAGAAACGCATTGCTAACACTGGCTGTGCCATTCTTTATGTTGCTCGCCATCACTTTGCGTTCTTTCAGTGAAATTCAACTCAGATTATATCAAAGAAGCAACAAACGAAAGGAAATCGTAGACCTCAGATGATTTCCGCCTCGTGCAGAACATTTTGTATTTTACGGGACTTCGGACATGTAGCTGCTGTCGTATCGAATGTAAATAATGTGACGAATGCATGCGTGCCTTGACGGTTCTCGATAATGAATAGCCCGAGTTATCATGTTAACATTTGTACAGGCGCGATAATTCTCATTTACCTAATGTGCAGTCCTTTGCTTTTGTAAGATTTTGTCGTAAATAGTCCATGTTTATAATTACGCGTCAAAGCGACAATTTTTACCCGAATATCCATTTAGCGCCGAAACTGAGCTTGATATTTTGCAAGAGACAGTAATAATATCTCCTCTCGGTAACAGAAAGCGGTGATATTAAAATCTGTTGCGATCGTGACCAAGTAAGCTTATATGTGTTTTCTTTTCATGATCACAGGACAAGAAGATTGGTGGAGGGGATTTGGTAAGTGAGATACAAAATCGTGAATTTATGGCACAAACAACAAATCAGTCATGACTTCTCTATTAATTTGTCCTTTCGTAGTACCTGTAATGACATTAAAATACAGTTGCTTGCTGTAAGTACTTGTAACAGGCCACCTAACACTAGCTGTGAAATGTGAGAACTCACAGCCTGGTGTTCACTTCAAATCCCTTGGTACTGTGGGCTCACTGCCATGTGCTTATGTTGGGCAACATCCTTTTTTAAAATTATATCACAATAACTCCATTATTTAATAATTTTGATAATTAACCATATGTACATAGACAAGCAAGTAGTCTTGTAAAACTTTGTCATTTTCATGGAAGCACAAGTATACAGTATTTAGTTTGTGTAGATGAAATGCAAGAGTGGCACTTACTAAAAACAATGAAAACTGCAAAGTCTTGAGAACCAGTCTCTTAAAGAATACAATGAACTTTGATGTGCTCTAGTAGACGAGTATAAATGGTTTTGAGGCTTGTCATTAGAAGTCTATTTTTGTATGTTTTAATAAATACTCCTGATTCTCAAATTGCTTTATCTGATTATCATTTTAGTGAATACAGTGTACTAGTAAGGGTTGACCTTGTATTTAAAGGTCAAAGCTATTATTATTTTGGTAAAGACAAATACAACTATTAGTAGTCATTTGGTGACTATGGATAGTCTAACTGGTGATGGATCTGTTAGACTATTAGTCTGTTTGGATTAGTTTTAATCTTGCTGGAGCCATATACCATATAATCAGGATGTGTGTCCTTTCAAACCATGGTTCTAATTTCACACATTATGACATCAGTCAGGTAGCTTTTTATGTGTAGAAAACAGACAACTCCATTCATTTGATAGATCATAAAATTGTCATAACTGACATTTATTGTGAGTCATAAAATACAACCTGTAATGTGTTGTTCTATAAAATATACATGCTTCTCCTTTGGAAGTACATTTGGGTGGAATCTGCACCTGATCTCTGTAAATATCAATTCACCTGAGTGTCTACTTCCTAAACCCCCCTCCTCTTCACACATGCATACCTAGCAATTTTCAAAGATCAGCAAGGGAGGCATTTTCATTTCATGGAGACGACATTGGTTGTGGACCTTTTTTCATTAAACCTAACTTTCTAAGGACTCTCCACATTATACATGTAGTCCAAGGCTCTAAGCATCTAAATTGTGACCCCAGCAATGTACTTTTCTCCTTTTTTTATTTTTGTTCATTGCAGGGCAGGAAAAAAAAAATTGGAACTGCACTTGCCCAGTGGGCCAGTAAATTTCAGTTTTCTCTTGCCAATGGGAACAAAACCTTCTTTATTAACTACAGTAGTTCATATATCTTTCACCTGGTTAAGTATCGGTAAGCTCATTTTGTTATAATCTGTCACGGATTATAGACCGTAAAAAAATACTTGCCCAATGGGAACAGAACATTCTTTATTAACTACAGTAGTTCATATATCTTTCACCTGGTTAAATATCAATAAGCTTATTTTGTTATAATCTGTCACTGATTACAGACAGTAAAAAAATATTTGCCCAATGGGAACAGAACATTCTTTATTAACTACAGTAGTTCATATATCTTTCACCTGGTTAAGTATCGATAAGCTTATTTTGTTATAATCTGTCACTGGTTATAGACAGTAAAAAAATATTTGCCCAATGGGAACAGAACAGTCTTTATGAACTACAGTAGTTCATGTATCTTTCACCTGGTTAAGTATTGATAAGCTTATTTTGTTATAATCTGTCACTGATTACAGACAGTAAAAAAATATTTGCCCAATGGGAACAGAACAGTCTTTATGAACTACAGTAGTTCATATATCTTTCACCTGGTTAAATATCAATAAGCTTATTTTGTTATAATCTGTCACTGATTATAGACAGTAAAAAAATATTTGCCCAATGGGAACAGAACAGTCTTTATGAACTACAGTAGTTCATGTATCTTTCACCTGGTTAAGTATTGATAAGCTTATTTTGTTATAATCTGTCACTGATTACAGACAGTAAAAAAATATTTGCCCAATGGGAACAGAACAGTCTTTATGAACTACAGTAGTTCATATATCTTTCACCTGGTTAAATATCAATAAGCTTATTTTGTTATAATCTGTCACTGATTATAGACAGTAAAAAAATATTTGCCCAATGGGAACAGAACAGTCTTTATGAACTACAGTAGTTCATGAATCTTTCACCTGGTTAAATATCAATAAGCTTATTTTGTTATAATCTGTCACTGATTATAGACAGTACCTTGTTCACAAACTGTCTTTTTCTCTTTTTATTGTATTCTAATTTTGTATCGGCTGTTCATGCCCAGCTTTCCGTTTCTTTGATTTAGTATTCTTGGATTTTAAATTAATCCATGCTGTCAACTCATTGTTTTGCTCATCTTGAAGTCTTAAGTTTTAAAATATCTTCTGACTGGAAATAATCATTTACATGTATCAAGCTGACAATTTCAGACAAACTCACAAGACTACTGAGGCTAATTTCACTTGCCCACTGGGCCACCAAACTTCTATTTTCACTTACATGTACCCAAGAGCAAAATTTGCGTACTTTCCCTGGGCAATCGGACCTCAGTTTTTTCCTGTCCTGCATTGGCTAAATAAATAAAATAATAAAAACTACGCAAAAGTTAATTATCATTTTCAATTCCAGTATCACAGATGCACAAGCACAACAGAAGTCAGTTTGTCTTTTAAGACAAGATACAATATTTGACAATCACAGTCTTTGAGATAAACTCTAGGACTCATACATGATTTTTATCTTGTTGCCAAGGGGATTTAGATAACAAAGCTAAATACCATACTAGACGTTAGAGGTCCTTAGCAACAAATACCAGTTCTTCTGTTTTTACAGCTCTCCTTTGCATTTCAGCATTTAATTATTTGTTTATATAATTAAGAAACATCTGGTTGTTATTTGTTTCTTCTGGTTTATGTTACTTGTGTAGGTTATTGAGTGCTTAGAGAATTTGCTCATAGACAAGTTCTTTGTGCTATTCTCTCCTTGGCACAATTCTCAACAACGTGATGTAGACCTTTTCTACGTCACCATCTTGAAATCAATACAGTTGACAGAGCTCTATCACCCAAATATTGTCACAATACAGAAAGTAAGCCAATACTCTCAAGCTGAGGTTTCAACAGTTTGTAAAAAGCAGATTTGTGTATGTGGTTTTAAGTTGGTTTTTTTGTATTACCTGATGTGGTTAGCCCACTCATCTCGGTTAACCATACTAATTAAAATCCAATGCATGCTCTGATGGTGGTACTGTGAGATTGCTTTTAGAGATTACCAGGAAAATTTCGTGCCGAAAAATAAATCTGTAAGTGTTTTCTTTGCTCAATATTTCCAACCTCAGTAAGATTTTCAGAAAATTAGATGTAGAAATTAATATACAACTGTATAGTTTTAGTATTCATACATGTAGCCTGAGCCAATGAAAGTTAAATTACTTCACGCCACTTTGAAGAAATGTTCTCAGAGTTATCGTTTTTCTAGACTGTGTTGTAAAACTGCAAACAAAGTTTGACTTCCAGTGTTAATATTATTGAAAGGCTGAGAGCCTACAGCTGTAACTTTCCTGTTCCAAATTTAAGTCTGTTTTGTTTTTTGTCAGACTGGTCTAATTTTCCCCAAAATGTTTCAATGCATGTTTCTCACCCCAGGCCATCACTGTGGTTCAATTCCTTGGAGGTGTACAGGTTGCCTTTACCTTGACAATGGTGCTGTTTCACTCCTTTGCTTTCATTCATAATGGGTATCAAGTGCAAAGAATTCTTCTTGAAAGTGATGGCTGTATGCTGAAAGTACAGAAAATATACCCAACCCTAATAAATGTGTTAAAGATTGGTTTAGAATAGTTCAATATTATTGCTCCAAGGCCTTAAACTGAAGTGTATGAAATGTGAATTAATATTATAAAAATCACAACTACGATGATCTCTCACATCTTCAGTCTTTCCCCTGCAGTTTAAAATATACGATTTTTATGTAGCTACATCTATTTGTTTGTCATTCACAAGTTTATTATGAACCAGCACAACGTCCAGCTCCTAGATGGGCTGTTAGCTCAGTTGGTAGAGCACTGTATGTTCACTATATATTGCAGACATTATGGGTTTGATTCCCTTTCAAGCCTGAATTTTGTTCAGGCTTTCTTTTTGCTACCACTAATAGGTAGTGTTCACAAAGTTCTGCGATGATCTCTTACATCTTTTGAAATGTATCTGTTTTGTGGTTTAATTGTAGGGGAGATCTACAAAGCATTGGATCTTGTCACCAAAGATCCTGTAGCCCTGAAGGTGGAGTCTGTTAACCAGTCAAAACAAGTCCTCAAAATGGAAGTAGCTGTTCTAAAAAAGCTCCAAGGTATATATATATATATATATATATATATATATATATATATATATATATATATATATATATATATATATATATATATATATATATATATATATATATAGTGTTCTTAAGTCTGGTTTAATGTCATGTGTTTTCCTTTTGTTGAATCTTTGTTGTTTCCAACCATGCTTTATTTTCAAAGAGTTTTCTGTCAAGTTGGAAGAGGAAGTGTAAACTTGCTCAAAATTGCTCAGAATTACATGACAGGGCTATTACTTTTTGTCTCAAGTCATCATGAACCTGGATTTCTAAAACTGTCTTGGTAATTCTGGAAATTGCAATGAGTTCTGAAGATGTCCCGACTTTTACAGTAATTTTGAGCAGGCTGAATTGCTTGGGTCCTTAAGGATGTGTTTCGTTTTCAGGTTGTAGTTATGTTTGCAAGTTTGTTAGCTGTGGTAGGAATGAAAATTTCAATTACTTGGTGATGTCATTGCAAGGGTCTAACCTTGCTGAGTTGCGACGGAGCCAGGCCAAGGGAGTTTTCTCGCAGAGCACCACGCTTCGACTTGGCTTTCAAATTTTAAAATCTTTAAAGGCCATTCATGATGCTGGATTTCTGCATCGAGACATCAAACCAGTAAGAATTTTCATTTGTTAAAAACGGTTCTTTTTTGTAGTTTGAGGAATTTGACAAGCAATCACTTTCAGTAGCCTCTTTCACTGTCTCATAATTGACCAATACCATATTATTTAGGATGCAGAACCCCATCCCTGTGCTGCCTTTTGTTTACAAGTTGTCGACTCACTCTTTTTAATTTGTCTCCAGTGACTTAGGTTTTGTTCTTTTCATCACATATTCTTATCTTTCAACATTACAGTGTATGTATAATTCCACTGTTTCAGCTAACATAACATGTATTTTTGTTGTCATAGTCTTTGCTGAAAAATCACCAGGTTATAATTTATTTAGTAAATTAAGTAAATAAGTAACAGTTTAATAAATAATAAATATAATATAATATTATGTACATACTTTGTCTGTTTTTATTTTATTTTATTTTATTTGCAGTCCAATTTTGCCATGGGTAACACTCCTGATTCATTTCACACTTGCTTTATGTTGGACTTTGGTTTGGCACGACAGTTTACCAAAGGGAATGGAGAGGTCAGACCTGTAAGTACAACTTACAGCTATTTCACAAGGCTGTGAACTGTAGATGCAGAGTGAAAACCTAATTTCCTTAACTGCCTTATGTGGAAAAGAAGTTCAAGTTTATTTTGTTTCTTAATTTGTCTTCCAGGCCAGGAACTCTGCAGGATTTAGAGGCACAGTCCGCTATGCTTCTATCAATGCTCATGAAAATAAGGTGAGTGCTCTTGATTTTGTGCAGATTGAGCATCTCTGGTTAAATGTGGATTTGTGTGGTTGGTTAAACCAACCAGCACTTACAATAATATTGGACAAATTGTTCTAGTGTGCTGAAGTTCAGCATTTAAGTGTCATTTAAGAAATTGGGTACCAGAAATTTGTGTCAGTTTTTTTGTACTTGTCCTCTTATCGATGATAAACTTTTTGTCGTGACATTGTCAAAGGTGGATGCTGTGGTCAGTTTAGAAGTTATGTCAGTAATTCGTGCTCCCTGTTAAATTTCTAGCTCAAACTTTAACAATCTCAGCTTTCCACTGCAGATTAATATTATTTAAATTAATTTTTTGCAACATTTCAAGTTAAGTAAAGATTAAACCAGCACTGAGAAGAGAAAATCTGACCCACTTATGCAGCTCATCAGATTGCTTGATTTGCTTCATGTGGATTGCAAACAGGGTATTAAGCAACAACAATGTTATATGTGTATAATATCACTTTGTTGATCTTGCAGGAGATGGGTCGACAGGATGATCTGTGGTCGTTCTTTTACATGATGGCGGAGTTTGCAATTGGGCACCTACCCTGGAGGAAAATAAAGGATAAGGTATTGAAAGTCAAGTGGGTTGGCTGCTTACAGTTGAAAAGCTTGGTTAAAAATCATATTACAGTGTAAGATGTGACAATAATGTGCTCTTGAATAGACTGCGAGCAGTCCCACTTTCTTTCCTTCATCGATCTTGTGAGCAAGCAAGCGACATGAAGCACGAGTGAGCGCAAATTGGGGCTCGTTCACAAGATCGACAAAGGAAAGAAAGAGGGACTGCTAGCAGTCTAGCTCTTGAAATACAAATTTGCTTAATCAGTGTAGCTTTACTATAAGGCTCATTTTAATTGTTGAACGTTTTTGTTTGCATGTTTCTTCAGGAACAAGTTGGCAAGATGAAGAAGAGTTATGACCATCAGCAGTTTTTGAAATCACTGCCTACAGGTTTTAAACAATTCCTGGATCACATCAGCCAGCTGAAGTATGAAGACAAGCCGGATTACAAGGTATGAAAAATAATGAACTTTTTGTTGCAGTTCAGTTTCATTGTTTTTGCCATTGACGCTGACAGAAAGACTCACTTAATTTTGCATTCAAGTTGAGTTTGAATTGACTCTTGTTGTGAATGGAGTAAAACAGTTCTGATTTTAGTGTTAGGTAGGTGCATGGCTAAAGTTTTGTATTTTGGCACAATCTTTAATAGATAGCTTTGGTGAGTCCTTGCTACCATTTCATAACATAACATGTAACCAACTGAAAGTCATCTTGAACTCAAACACGAACTCATGAATTCCTCAATGCTGGCCAAGAAATAAGAATGTTGAATTATATATGTTGCGCTTGCAGATGTTGATTTCTATCATCGAGAAGGCAATTGCCAAAAAAGGCATTAAAGAGAATGACCCATTCGACTGGGAGAAAATGCCGTGTGACATCTCACAGGCTACCACAACAACTAGCACCCCTCCTGTTGGGCAGATTTACACCACCCCTCCAGATAACAAGTTAGGCCTGCAAAATCCACATGGGTCTGAGAGAATTTCCACTGTTGATATGCTGGAGGCTGACCTCAGTGACCATGGCAATGAGGCGAATAAAAAGGACAATGGGTTGAAGAATGGAAATTGTTGCCTAAACAAGCTCGGTACTTCTGACAGAGGTGTGATTCAAAAGATTAGGGAAGTGTTGGATGCTGTGGAAAGAGACAGTAACAACTTTTTAAAGCCACAAGTTGTTTATGGACTTCAGAGAGCAGCTAAGCAGGTACAGTACATACAGGGAGGAGGGTGGAGGGAGGGAGGTGCATGGAGGTGCTGAGTGTGGTCCTTTGAACATTCATGGCATCTAATGTGACACACAGTTCAACAAGTACAAAATGCAGATCACAGAAGTCCACAGAATGTTCTTTTTATCATTTAGCTATAGCACTAAACACTAGTATCTGGCAAAGGTACACCTCCAGGGACACACTGTAGCGTTTCACATGCATAAATAGTTACATACTTGATTGTCCTCTCCCTATCGGGCTTTTCTGGGATAATATCGAATTAGGACAGGCAGAGATTTGTTACATCCCTAGTGGTTCTTTTACGCCCCACATAGTCAGATTAAGTGAAAGTACTGTGTTTTGTAGACAAGATAATGATAAGGTTTAGAATTAGAAAACACCAACAATAACAATAACAATAACTTTATTTAAGTGTCAGTGATTTCTAAAATTTGCAGTGATTGCTGTAAAAATACAATAATGGCTGTAAAAATAAAATCTCTAGGCAAAATTATAAGTTATTAGGGAGCTTAAGCAAAGACGACGACGACGGCAACGAAAACGCTTTTTCGAAATATAACTTCTCTTTTTTGTAACTTTTTCACGATTATTCAAAGTTGTTTAACTTAAAAAATGCTGACGAACTGTCTAGGGAATAATTGCTATGAACGACGACAAAGTAAGAAAGTAGAAAGAGAAAATTGCCGTCATGCGCTCACGTTCTCGAGAAAACATAAAATTTGGTCATTTCACGTTGTTGTTTTGCAGAGGACGGCAAAGAAATGTACCAAAATGTTAAACGCACGTGCAAGCGATTGTTTTTGCTCATTAATCCTATTGTTTTGTGGCGTTCTCGTTGCCGTCGTCGTCCTCGTGACTTAAGCTCCCTATTAATCAGACTAAGATAACTAAATTAAAATAGTGTATGATTGTTTGGTGTCAGTTTTCTCAAAGACTAATTGGTTTCAACTGATTCAACTGACTACATGGCTTAGTGTTAATGCATGGACAGACACTATCAACCAATTAGGTCTACTTACTGAAAATATGAGTACAGATTGAGCGATTCTGTCGCGTTTGTTCATTGTCAAACAGGTTCCTTTCATTGTATTCACACTTCTTCATCTTCGTCTTCTTACATTTCATGTAATCATTCAGTTTGTTGAGCTTATCATATTTATACGTTGTGGCTTAATAAGGGAAGAGATCGTTGGTGGATGTAGAAAAAAAATTGTCTCATTTGGGTTTGTCCTGGAATCGCTTACAAAAGCGCTCTTTTTGTTACAGGAAAAGCCAATTAATGGAGAGGTAAAGTTGGAAACACCAGCATTGATCTCGGCAATTGTTCAAGATGTGCAAAGGGCGCAGATTGGTGGCAGTATTGAAAAACAAGAGCAACATGGTTACAGAGACGCTGAGATTATGCCTGTTCCACAGATTCAAATGGATGAGAAACAAAACGACAACAAAACAGATCAATCAGACAGAATTGGCCGTGATGTTGACGGGGTACAAAACCGTGACGCCGAGCCAAACAAGCCTGCCTTGGCGCTTAAGATGGACTTGGATAAGGTGGAAGATTTCAGTTCTGGAAACGTGCCGCAAATAAGCCCTGCTCAAGGAACCGGAGTAGAAGCGGAATTCAGGAAGGAGGGGACTCCCCCCACGGTACCTGTATCTAAGGAATCTCCCTCTCCGGGTCCCCCTGTCCCAGACTCCCCCATTCCCATCATAACAGAACCAGCTACCCCAGATCCAAAACCGATCAACCTTGATTTTGAGGTCCCACCGGAAGTTGCAGAAGACGACGGGGAAGATAGATTTGTGTCTCCGTGGTCACCGGGTGTTGTTGATGATCAGCCCGTTGTTTACCATCCCCCTCCGGTGGTGGAAACAGAGAATGACGAGGAGCTGGAAGAACTCGCTAACGTGGGCAGAACAGAGCGGCAAGTCGCTATAGGAAGTAGCCATCATTTGTCGTCCATGTTTGATCATCACCATCACCATGACGATCTGAAGAAGCTCGTTCGTGATCTGCCGCTGGACTCTGAGCCCGTGAGACACAGCAGTGATGAGAGGAAAAGCAAAGATGAGGTGAGCAGTCACAGGTTGGATCACAGGTCCGGCGTAGACTCACCTGAGGTGCCACCGCAACCTCCGAGTCTTTTCCGTGTACCTTCAGTCCTGGAACAGATGGTTGATGAACTGCCTGCTGGGGAGGGGGAAGAGGCGCCTAGACCACTCTTCCGGGTTCCTTCGGTACTGGAACAGATGATGGATGAGGAGCCTATGATGGAGGAGAGAGATGAGCCACCACTGACCCCCCCTGGTGCGGATGAATACAGGCTTGATTCTGCTGAATTTGCTTCAGACAGGCAGGAGGGGTCGAGGTCGTCTCACTCGCATCATGCTCTTCATGTGCCTGGTTCGCATGCTATAGCTGTTACGACTTGCCGCGATGTGCATCTCAGGGACAGTGAAGCTGGGTTTGTGTTGGGAGACACTGAAATCGCACCCGCCGCCGAAGGAGTTTCGTCATTTTCTGAGGGCTCCGTGTGTGAGGATGGGGATTCCCCCAGAGATGAAAACTGGGAGTTGCGTTTCGATGACGATCGGCTTGCAGACAATGAAGCACTCACCTCGAAAGACGATCAAGGGATGAGTAAATCAAAGCCCAGTAGTCCTGTAACTAATAACGATCCGAAGAATGGAGCAGCATTCCAGGAGGAGCGAATCAGTAAAGTGTCCTCACTGGAGGAGAAAGAGTCTGAATCTGAGAAATTGAGGGAAGGCAAGGTTTCAGTTGTCTCTGAAGCGCGTAATGACAGTAAAGCACAGTTTTATATTGGTGATCATCACAAAGAAATGAATTCTGAAGACAGCGAACCGCTCGATCATAGAGAACCTAAAAAGGACAATAATTTCTATTCTGAACCAACCACAGAGAACGCCAATAAATCTGAACAGGATTCAGGAGCAGTAAAACGGGAAATTGCAGAGGAAAACCCTGCAATAGACACTGCGCCCTTTTTATTGTCAATGGAGCCTAAAATTCCTAGCTTAAACGAGCTTTTTAATAACGACGTAAACGAAGAAGGCTATGAACAAGATGCTGCCGAGGAACTGTTTGATGATTACTGGGCTCTAGATAAACCTGAGGAGCCGCAACATCGAGGGGAGTTTGGGCACCTGGATATGGGCGAGGCCGAGTCTCATCATCGTGACGAGTTGCTGAGGCCCAAACCTCCGCCGGGCAGATCAGAACGAGGATGTATTTCGGCCAGGTGAGTGTGGAAATGTTTTGACGTGGTAGGGAAGGTAGGGATTTTCTTGTATCTCAAAAGGAGCCACCAAAAATTGTACCGCCACTTCCAAGCGCGAGGAAACATTCGTAAGCGAAGCCATTGTTTCTCTTTTTCTCCTTGAGGCTTGTTTTCAGTAGGTGAGTAGCTTCTATGTTATGTTGTGCGACATTAAGGAATTATTCGAAGATTTTGCGCATTACATAATGCATAGTAACCGACGAATGTGATCATTTGCAAATTGTGATTAGCCTGTTCCTCAACTAATTATGAATTTGAATTTGTGAATTTGTATAGCGCATTTTCTATGACGAGATAATCAAATGCACTTTTACATGTGTAGTAATATATGATGTGATACATGATATATGAAAGACCAGGCCACACCACCAGAAACTATGTCCCCTACTCTTTGCAAACTGTTTGTGGGTTCTTTAACGTCCCACAAATCATTAGGAACAAGTGTTGTGAGACGGGGCCTACAGTGTTCGTCCTTATCCGAGAAGACTGGAAAGTCTAACCGTTTGTAGATGTCATTACAAAGGCAGCACTTTCTCCTCGATTATTTTAAAGACCCTGAGTGTTGGTGTGGCCGGGGTTTGAACCCGCGACCTTCCGCACAGTAGTCCGGTGCTCTACCACTGAGCTAACCGGTCGGTGGTTTTATTGGAAGAACCTGTACACTGGGTTCAATTACCTTGACACCTATATCATTAAAGCAGTCCACCTTGGTCAAGTTGGGCCATTGAACTGAACCTACGCTTTTGGAGGAAGTTTGCTATAACGCGGCAGACTCAAAAGTATGAATGTTGATGACCGAGACCACCAAAGAGACTCGTGCGCAAAACAGTTCACGTTTGTGAAACTTAAAAAAAAACTGTTGGAGTGTACCGGGACCAAGCGAGTCGTTAAGGTGAATGTGATTCTGCTGTCAGCCTCACTCTTCTTGGATTCCGGTGGTGTCTGGGCTCAATGACCAGCCGCTGTTCGGGAAAATGAGCCCGCGCTTCTCCCTCTCGGGGAAGAACAAAGAGCGGACACGAGATTGAGCCCAGAAGGTGACTAAACTGATTGAATGATTTTCCTTCCTTTATAGATTACGGCGCTACAAGCCCAACAAGTCTGGTTTGGACTTCATGCGTCCTCTGGTTGCCATCAGTGACAAACCCGTGGTTATTTGATCGTCTCTGAGCAACTGCCATGAAGTTTGTAGGAAAATTAAATTAATTAAACAATTTTTGTCAGCCGAATAAATAATCTTATTTCCTAAAGAAACAGACAGTATCTAAAGTAATTAGGTCGTCAAAAAATGGACTAGGGCAACGCAGTGAAATGCGATTTAACTTTAAGTACATTTTCGTTGGGTAAAAAAGTTGTGCTTCACTAATTTGTTTCACATAGTTTCACTTAATTCTTTAAAAAGCTATCTCGTTAATTTAATTTTTTGTTTAAAACTAATTTATGGAGTTAAAGGTTCACGCAATTTCAAACAAATTTAGGCAATTATAAGAGGAAGACTAGTGTGAATTTAGTGTTAATTGAATTTTGAAACCATTCGGAGCCCTTTCAATCAGGAAATCAATCTCTAAAATCTCCTTACTTGTCAACTGCAGTTGTTCTGTATGCCTGTCATGTGATCCTATTTATTTGCCACTTCCACATCTCCCATTTTGTTTGTCCCCTCCCTCACCACTCACCACCCCCCCCCTCCCCCCCCAAAAAAGATGCATTAACATCGTTTCCAATTTCTGTTGGGACTTACAATCGCCACAAGGGAAATAAAAACAATGGTTATGCAAAATTTGGGGGAGCAAACAAAGTGTATTATGGGAGATGTGAAGTGGCGAATAGAGTGATTTTCATTTGACGATGGATTAGCATTTTCGCGTTTTCTTTCATTGTCTACCGTTATCTGTGATTGGTTGTAACTCGCGCCACTTTCTTAGCCAATCAAACACAAACCTAAGTTGGTTGCACGCGTTTTCCCGCGCATTAACTTCCTTATTCCGCTGTACGGCCAACTGAACTCAATCTTAATTTCTATTGGTAGCTTGGAAGGGTGATTGAGTCGCAGATTTTACCCCAAACAATGCACTCTTTCGTGATTTGAAGGTAATTTAAATCATACTAGTTTGAAATTTTTTTCTTCCAGGTATTATTTACTTGCATTTAAATTTTGATATGTATATTTATTCACTAGGCTATTTAAAAATTGTTCTGTTAAAGCAAATCATTTTCCAAGGCATCAAAATGGTTTCCGAAAAATTGTCTTCTGTTGACCCAGGCTTACCCTCATCTAAGTTGCACGAATTAAGCGAATTTTCTTTAATATCCTTTTATCCTTGCACTAAATAGCACGTGTATCTCGTAAAATAATAGTTTTATTTAAGTTAGAAATAACAATTTTGGAAAGCTACAGATCGTATAACCGAGGAGGCTTTTCTCTTCATGCAAATCAATTTTTTTAGAATTTCACTGTTGATGCACAACACCCTATTAAGGGGGGTGGGGTGGGACAGGAGATTATTTGCGCGACGGCCTCGTGGTCCTAGTTGATTTAAATATTTCATAATGTAATTTAGAGTTTGCTGACAATGAAAATAATTGTATTTTATAGCGCCAAAGCTTTAAAGACTAATTAAGGAACATCCATGTACATAGAATTAAGAAAAGAATTTTACCGCTTCCTTGTTTCTTGTGATAAAGGTGCTTGCGGGTTGTATTTTGTTAAATAAATTGACTTCTAGACAAGTTGTTGTGGTTTGGATTTATTGCTCTGGAAGATTGAAAATTGTACATATTTCATTTCTGAGCAAACACCGTTACCTTGAACCCTGACAGAGTTTCATGGTAACATTTGGAAATATTTTCCAAAATTTCCAATTTCCGAAAATAAAGCCGTTCCTCTACTCTTGAAAGCCTACTTGATCGGAAATAGCGACCAATAGCACTGTTGTGTCATATTTACAGATAAGTTTGGGAAGACTATGTATATTTACTCTGTACATGAAACCCGCCAGAGGTGGTGAACGATGAACGAAATATAATTGAACTCAATCAAAATGACTGTCCCTGAGAACTGCAGCACTGTTTTCGCCCGAAGTTGCACTTGTGATACAATAGAAGCTTATAATAGACTGCTTTCAATGATATTAATCCCTTTCTGGACAATCGAGAGCGTACACCATAAGCGCGGCGAGACTGGTAAAACGTGAACAGCTGGGGAGGGGTGGGGGGAATCCTCTAGTCTCTTGTAATTTTTTTCTCCTCGCTGCACCGTCGATGGCTTTCGGCAGGAGCCTCATTATCCTGCTTGCGGTTACCACTATCCAGGGCCCCGTTGCTCGATAGCCGATTAGCTTAATCCAGGATTAGCGTAAACTTATGGTTGCAGTTTTTAACTTTTGGATGAAAGTTTATTTTGCTGCATTGTGCTTTTTAGGATTAACGTCCTCTAATGTAATTTAATTTTGGAGAATAAGCGTTCAACAACGTTTGTGGATAAAGAAATGAACTCCTTGGTTAAATTTTAATCTTGGATTAGGGTTAATCGGGTTTCGAACAACCGGGCCCAGAGCAGTCTAAGCCGAAAGACGGAATTTCCGCGCTTGGCATCGTCTTCCTCAGTTCGAGTACTGATTGGCTGATTATCATATGGACTTGCTGTGATGGGCCAGATGTGAAAACGACCCTTTTGATCACGATAATCGCGGGAAATCCTCTCTGAAATGAAGCTGAAGTTATTTAAATGTCAAAGTTCTGTACAAAGGAATTCACATCAGGTTCACAGCGAAGCGAAGTCTTCTTTGAGCTGAGTCAGTACATCTTTGCTGTCCCAGTGATCTGGATATCCCTCCAAAGATTTGCTTACTGAACTGTGGCTGCTTTGAAGATCGCCGATCTGTGAAGGACAAAAGCAAGGAAACTCATTTCCAGCACTGACAAAAGTAAGCCGCCTAAGCCCAACAATGCTGGCAAAACAAACTCCTACAGCCTGTAACAAACGGAAACGGAAAACGTCCCAAATGTCACGTTTTTGGAGAGGCCGGCCGCGTAGCAGACACTTATGACCGCTTCATATATGTGTTCCGTTGTTTACTCGCGTCCAGAAATGTCGCTTGAAGAAATCCAATACACTGTTCTCCACTCTGGGGAATAAATTGTCGACAACTTATTACAACGATATACGGCTCCCATCCTGTTCCACAAAAATTCGCGTAACCTTGTATTTAGTCATAAGGCGCGTTTAAATGCAACTATGGCCGCATTCCACTGCAAATTTTACCCCCATGATTAAGACTTGCAAACCACCCGCAAACCAGCTGCGATTTCGGTGCGATATCTGCACATTTTCTTCGAACAAGCCCGAAGGCCCTGCGATATCATATAGTGATAAATTAAATCGGCGATAATATAGAAACGGCATTAAAACTAAAACTTGAGCTCGACAAACGCTGCATTAAAAGAGAAACAAAAACTAGACTAACATTTGAATGTGCAAGAACTAAAGAGGCCTATACAGTTTTAAAACCCTTTCCTTCAATACACCATTTTGCTAATGATCAGTTCCTGGTGAATTGTGGGTAGATCCAGTCCTTTGTGGGGCAAAAGGCCATGAGGGCGATTTAGACGGTACAATTTGTCGCGCGTCTTGCCGTATGCGACACAACGTAGAACAAAGTTGTGCGGCGTGAATGCTCCTAAAACTTTTCTACCACAGACGCACGCGGCCTAAAATTTGTCGTAGGATTTTGAATCATGTTTTAAAACCATACGACAGTCGTAGTTATTGGTAATATTGAATGGCAAGTGTGGTATACGATTTTTTGCATGGCTCGAGCAGCGCGCGCTAAAGAAGTTGCATGCGACTGCCGTAAGCAAAAATCGTACCATCTAAATCGCCCTTCAGGACGTAATTTGAAATTGTAATTTTGACAGTTTGCCCCCACAAAGGACTGGATCTACCCACAATTCATCAGGAACTGATCATTGGCAAAATGGTGTATTATGATTGCTATTTAGTTTAGATTCCTTTTATACAATACAACCTTCTACATTCAAAATGTATTAACCACTCGCCGATAGTAGCTGCCATCTGAAATCAGCGAGAAGAAAAGTAACGCTTACCTTGAGTGACAGAAGTGCGTGATTATAGTTGGGTTCATACATGTGAGGAGCAAGAGATGCAGCGGCCTGAAGGAATGCGCGAGCCTGGGAAAGAGCAACAAAAATACGAAAAATAAGAACCCTGGGGGGCCCGTTTCTCGAAGCTCCCGGTAATTACCGGACCCGTTAAGCTGATTTGTTTTTCATTCCAGACGGGAGTTTCAAAAGTTTTGAAAATTATACAGTAAAGTTATCAGCAAAAGAAACAAAATGGACTTCATTAGAGGTCAAAACACACCCTAGATTTTGATTTCAAAATATTGTCTCGGGTCCGTTAAGTTTCCGGGACTTTCGAGAAACGGGCCACTGAAGCCCAGCAAGGCGTAACAAAAAGCAAAAGTTCAATTCTTGAACGGTGCGGGATGAATGATAATTCAAATGCCAATAATGTGCCCGTACAAGTTCGCACGAAACAAAATCTGATTCAGATACTCTGAGTAAGAAAACCAGTTTATACCTGTTCTGTGTGACCCTTCCTCATTTCCAGGACCCCTAAATTATTGTAGGCCTCGGCGTGATCGTTATTGGATGCAAGTGTTAATCTG
>JAEMWC010001129.1:232500-259027 GCA_016490735.1 Pachyseris speciosa | reverse complement strand
AGAGAGACAGAGAGACAGAGAGAGAGAGAGACAGAGAGAGACAGAGAGACAGAGAGAGAGAGACAGAGAGAGAGAGAGAGGAGAGAGAGAGAGAGAGAGAGAGAGAGAGAGAGAGAGAGAGAGGAGAGAGAGAGAGACAGAGAGAGAGAGGGAAGAAGAGAGAGACAGAGAGACAGAGAGAGAGAGAGACAGAGAGAGAGAGACAGAGAGAGAGAGACAGAGAGAGAAACAGAGAGACAGAGAGACAGAGAGAGAGACAGAGAGAGAGACAGAGAGAGAGAGACAGAGAGAGAGACAGAGAGAGAGAGAGAGAGAGAGAGAGAGACAGAGAGAGAGACAGAGAGAGAGAGAGAGAGAGAGAGAGAGAGAGAGAGAGAGAGAGAGAGAGAGAGTAAGTTATCTTCTCGTTTCTTTTGGAATAATGTTTTTTTTTCCATGGATGCAGACCTGAAAATTATCAGTATAGAGGTAGGTACTTGCGTGGGACTATTAAAGACCGGATACTTCCCAATTCAGCCTGCAAATGAAATTTCTGTTTTTTGACAAGTAAATATTTCATCTGGCTGTGCAGGTTTAAAGAACGCAACCCAATGTTCGAACAATATTTAAGATATTTGACAACATATTTATAAACTAGAGGAAGAATGATACAATTGTACGAAAGAAATGGGAGCCTTTACTGCCCTTTTTGTAGCAAATAGAACAAACTAGGCCGTGCTCTCCAGCAGTATATCTGTAGAGTATTGTTGGCCACTTCTTTAAACCAATAGCGCCTCTGTATTAATATAATAAATTGTAAGTATACTATGTATCATTATGGGAATTATTGTCGCTATCGTACTTATCTTTGTCTGGATAGTACAAGTAGCTTATACATACATACATACATACATACATACATACATACATACATACATACATACATACATACATACATACTTTATTGACTTTCCCCAAGGGGGCTTTTCAAAGACAATATAATCTAAAGAGTTCCATAAATTAACTATTCTATAATAAAAGGTTCTTTGGCCGCTAGCGGTTTAAAAAGTGGAATGTTCAACAATTGTGAGTTTCTGGTGCTACGACCGCTCACCTCAGCTCGCTTTAAAAATTTGAAGACAGGTATTCAGGGGCGTGGCCCGTCATACACTTAAAGGCCATTGTAGCGCTTCGGTAATATAGCTGGTTTGCCACAGGTAGCCAATTGAGTTCTTTACGAATGGGCGTAATATGGTCGTATTTGCGCGCGCCGCTCACAATGCGGCAAGCGAAGTTTTGCACAGCCTGCAGTTTGTTAATGTTACACTTCGATGTGTTTGCCCATACATTAGAAAAATAAAATAATTTACTAAAAACTAAAGTGTTAATAATCATCAGGAGTGTACGTTTGTCAAAAACATGCTTAACGCGGTTTATTTGGCCGAGGCGGGACATGCATGAAGAAGCGTTTTATTTCTGTGTTCATCGTAACTTAAATCAGAATCCAAAATCACGCCCAGGTCTTTAGCAGTGTCTGTAGGGACGATGTCCTTTCCCATAAAGGGAAGGAGTGAAATTGCAATTTTGCACGCATTTGCCTGCTGCCAAATATCATAACAAGAGGTTGTTGGACACCATTCTCCTATTTTAAACAGGTCGTCTTTCAAATCAGTAATTGCATCCAGACTGTTTTTTAGTTGAAAGGAAGTAATGAGTTTCGTATCATCTACGTAACTCTGAGTGCTGCATTTCTGTGGTATCGAGGAAAGATCGTTCGTATATATGCTATAGTAGTAATAGTAATATAATAGTAGTAGTAATATAGTAGCTTATGTGCGTGGGGGAGGGGTAGGGAAAATGTATGTTTATGTATGTAAAAGACCGACGTTGCTTAACAACCGGAAAACAAACAATTGTAATAAGAGCATAAGTATGTAAAGCAGCGACGCTTGTAAAATTTTTGCATTGTTTTAGTGTTATAATGTAAGTCTATATGTAATATAATTGTCAGTAAGTAATTGTGATGTGCAAGTGAAATGTATGTAACGCTTTCAAAAGCAAAAAAAAAAAAAGATAATCAATCAAGCAATGTACCCAATTAGCCCAGCTCATAGACAGAAGAAATTTTAGTTTTGAAATTGTATTTCCGTCACTAATGCAACTGATGTGAGATGCCTGCGTCTCTGTTTAAGTGTTAAGAGCGTAAGTTAAGCCAAGCTGTGAACCCCCTGTGAACAGACCTCGTTGTTTAAAATTTATGGTGCTAGAGAAATAATTGTTGCAAAAATTCAAACACAATAACTTCACTGTATTCATAACACTACAGACTAAGTGGTGTCGTTCAGACAAAAAAGGTTAAAAGTCGTTTGAGCCGATCGTCTCTTGTTCTACACGCCTCATAAGGATATAAAAAGTTATTCAACTTACTGTCCCTAGTGGAACAATTAAACTGTCGCCCCATAAGGAAGTAGCCTCTTGTCTGATTTATCGTCACTCAAACAAAGTAATCAGTTTTCGATGTTGCGGAAGTTAAATAACCTTCTTGTATGTGATTTATGTGCCCCAGTGAAATTCTGCTTTTTAGCGGTTAAAATAAAAAAAGTCCTCAGTATAGAAGACGGTCATCGATTGAAGCACTGACTCAGTGAAACGTGAAACTCAATATCATCTCGAGAGGCTAGGGTGCGAAACTAAATAAATTATAAGCCGAATGAGATGAAAGTAAAGCAGCTAACAAGAGGCTGAGATGTATCGAAATCGGTAAAAACAGGCCCCGCTAGCAGTGCAAAAAAAAAAAAAAAAAAAGAAACCCTGGAACGAAATCTGTTTCGTTATATGAATGAATATTGTAATATTTTCATAGGGAGACCAATATGACAGTATAATTTAACCATAACAATGCTATTTTTATCCTTCAACTCTACGTCCTTCCCGTTTAGAGAATGTCATGTTTAAGGGTGCCAACAATTTCAAGCTTCATTTACATTGGCAAGTTAGGTTTCCCAGGATTTCTCAGCTTATTTCTTCTCAAATAGTTCCAATATCAAATAGCCATTTTATTCCATTTACTTGAGGGAGTATGTCAGCTGTTTAGCATGCAACAAACCTCAACTAAGTACATTATGACGCTTGCTTTCAAAGCACTTCAAAGCCGATGCCACTTCTTCCGGAGGAGGAATATAAAATATTTAATTGTGTTAGGCCGATATCAAGGGACCGAAATATGCGAAACGTAATCGCTTTTTATTTATTTTTCTACAACAGCATTTAACTGATAATTTAGAACCGAAATGTAGCGCACAAAGCTCGTTAATTTTTAGCTAACTTTGAACCAAAACAGGGTGAAGACTGAGTAATTCTTTAGGCGACTATGGCCTGTGACGTATGATAGATATAGTAGAACGAGAAAAGAAAAGAGACGAGAAAATATTCTGATATGTCTTCTTTTTTCTGTGGTTATTTGCTAATTAGAGGAACCTAGCTTTATTGAGCAGCATAAGTACACCGTGCAGTTACAAAGCACTAAGACATATCGAGGAAACCTGTTGATTTCGAAGACTACATTAATAGCCAAACTGCTCTGTGTTATCCTAAATTTCTCTATCCTTATTACGTGATGATAACTTCTTTGTAGCTCTCTGAGCAATAAAAATTTTGATCAAGCGTTAACGGTTCACTTCTAGAGGATAAATCAGTTGTAATAAACTTGTGTAATGCGGAAGCAGCGAACAAATCTTGTGAAGGAAATGATCTCCTATTTATAACCCAACTACAAGAAAACGACTTCTCAAAATTATTTCCTTTAATTTAGTCACATTTTCACCCTGAGCATCCCATTTAAGTATGTATTGTCAACTTCATTTTTTAGGTCACTGTCGAGGAAAGCGGGATATATAGTGACAAAGCAATATTAGAAGGCACTGAAGATGTTACACATATTTGGCTTCATTTCCTAGAAAGTAAATATTACATTATATTTTGTTTGCGTTTCAATAATTAAGCGGATCATTTACGTTGCATTGGACCATGCATCGAAGTAGCCATTTTTCTTATCCGAATCCACGAATACGAAGAAATTAACAGACAACTACTCTTCTTCCACGGTTTCTGAATTCGAGGCAAAGAACTTTAAACCCTCAAATGTTTACCAAATTTGTGATGCTAGTTGTTTCAGGGCAGCACTTTTATTCCCGCAATAACGTCTGTTCGCGGTTTTTGCTCAGGAAAAAAATACGAAACAATTAGAAGGCAACTACACTGCAGAATTTTGGCGCCACAAAACATCAAAAATGCCTAAGTCTTCTAAAAAGAAGAGTATAACAAGAAAGTGAGAACCGATTTGTTTCATAAACTCAAACAAGGAAGTAAAGTAGATCTCAAAGTCAACAACAATTTCAAATTCTTCCCAACGAAAACTTAAGAAATAAGGGAAAAAATATTAAGACCAATGCTGGGTGAAATAACATTTTTGATGTCCACTAACACTGATAAAAAATAAAACGAAAGAGGAGAGAAGAGAGAGAAGAGAAGAGAAGAGAAGAGCAGAGAAGAGATACCAGGAAGTAGCCTCCGCTGAATTCGACAATTTGGGAATGCTAATATATATTCAATAATCTCTGTCTGAGTAAAGATTGAGGAATGCCATACAAACTAGCTGGACACCATGTTCCAATAATATGGCCGTCTTTAAGATACATTAACCGAATTCTCAAATTTTTCGTTTCGATTTTGTTTTTCAAGCTGGTAGATTTACAGAGACAAAAAGAAACAGACTCGACCAAAATGAACAATCCGCTTTTTCGAACTTCCTTAGCAACCACAATTTAATTTAGATTTTTTTGTTGTAGCAAATTTAAGTATTTTTCCGCTCATAAAAAGATCCTTAACACGCACTCTTATAGTTTCACCACCCAATGTATCAAAACCTATTCATAAAATATAATAAACAAACAGCTATTACCGATAGCATATATTTCATTTTTCTTAATTATTCGAATCAGCAGTGCAGGTCTCCATCCAAAACAAACCAAGCTGAAGAGATCAACGAGGCTGTACTGATATACATATGGTCAAACAAGCCATAATATATTTAATACAAATCGGGAAACTGCTGTAAATTGCTACTTCTATATCTTTGTCTCGTTAATTTCTAATATTTGAATGTAACGATTTTGTTTCCTGAGGTATATAAAACCACTTAAACACAGCTATATTAGTGTGCTTTGTAGATATTTCTCTCCCTTTTTTGTGCCTCTTACAAGATGAAAAAATATCGATAGAAGACTTGCCGGACAAAGCCTTGCTCACCTTCGCAGTTTTAACTAGTCGTGCGCGATTCATTTTCATTTTAAAACAAATATAAAGAATAAACAATTATTGAGTCTAGGAGGTAATTAAAACTTAATTGTAATTTTGCTTGTGAGCATTAAGACGAGCATTCATTGGACGTAATTCGAAGCAGCTGAATAATTACCAAACATTTAGCATCCCGAGATTAAATGAGCAAAATAGATTTGGCACCTTTTCAGTTCTTAACCACACAAGTGGGATCTATTCGGTTGGAAAGCGGTAACAAGCGTTCGTTTTAAAGCACTGTACTGTATTCCTTTTCTTTCTGCCCTCAACACATAAGTAACTTTATTTGAAAACCTGAATATATATTAATTACAATGTTCGCTTGCCGCCGCGACAAATGCAACACAGGTGGCTCTCACTGATTCATGGCACTATGATGAAAACAAGCTGGGTTGTTCCGTCGGTGATAAAGGGTCAGCAAACCGTATTACTCACCTTTTGAGTCATCGTTTATCTGTTCTTGCTTCGCGTGGCGGCTGGAAGAATTCATGCATCAATGCAGCTGATGATCTGGAAAAGAAACCTACAGTGACCAATTTTGTTAAAAACTAATAATAAACTAGGCATGTCATAAGTGAACCTGGCTGAATAAGCCGGCTAAGCTTTCACGGAATGAGACTGTCACTGCCCCTGTTTAAAAGGCCTCTTTCATTTTTCAAGTCTCACTGTTTTTAACAACCTGTTTTGAGGAATTTTATTTTACATTCTTCAATTCCATTTTTAAGCTGACCTCGCGAAAACCTTTTGAATAAAGTACGAGAAGAAGCAACGCTTCAAAGAAACCTTTATTGGGCTCGTCTTGATATGACTTCCTTGGGGGAAGACTACTGGAAGATTGTCAACGTGTAGAGAAAAAAATCAGGGCCTCTTTAGTGCTGTTAAAAAGAGCACGAGGCTATGGCTAGGGCACGTTTAATTTTAAATTACTGTGAGTTACCGAAGACATAACACAGTCGCGCTAATATTTTTGTCTTGCTTCTCTTCCTGTATTTACGCTTTGCAAACAATTTGCCGCTTCAAAGTGAAATGCAAACAGATGAAATTTGCATAAGACTTCTAAAATCAACTATGAAATATCCCTTTTAAATACTTCTTTGAACATAATATCACAACATTTTTCTTACGTAAGGAAGGTTTTAAAGATCCGTAAAAGACGGAAAAAAAACTTTGTAGATTTAGAGGATATTGTGAAATGAAGATAAATATTACTTTATTTAAATAGCTTAATAGCTGTGAGAAAATGAGAAGGTCGAGAATATTTGCTGCAATGCTGTAAATGGAATTCTTGTAGATTTACAAACGGGGCTTCCAAAACTATGTCATTGATGAAATGCTCAATGTTTGCAACAGGCTCACGTTGCGTAAGAGTCGTAGTAAAAGAGAAAAGCGACATTGGTTAACTTTATTCTCGCCCGCTCAACTTAACAAAACGTTAAGTCTGCTTAAGGTGTCTCGAGTGGTCATGCCGGCGATCATCAACAATTGGCCTAGATTTATTGATGCAAAATTCCCAAATAAGTTAAGTAAAAGAAGAACACGTTTGGCAAAAATACAGTCTTTACAAAGCTTATAGGTAACTGTAAACTGATTAAGTATTGCCGAATATAGATTGGAGGCTCATTGCCAAGAGGAAGATCGCAATATATAACCAAATGATTTATAGCCAAATTTATAGGAGAATTGACTCACAACAATCACATCTTGTTTTCTTATTTTTGTGAGAAAATTGTAGACAATTTAAATAATGATAATAAAATTGAAGGTTCTCGTGAGTGAATTATTTGCAATGCCCTGTTTCTCTTCCTTAAAACAGAAAATTAATATTAAAAAAGAACTCGGTACCTAATGCGCATGACAGGAATACGACCTTAGCAAATAAATGCTAACTTGTTTTGTGTGGTGCTTCACGTTTTATAATGTACACAAATCGGCCCAGAAATACAATTTTAGTTAAATACGTTCATCCAACCAAGTTCAAGTGTTTCATCACCGGGATTGCACGTTACGCATAAAAGAGGATCAGCAGTGGACTGAAAATCATTGGTTTCACAAGATAGCCTCCAAGTGGATCAGTGACCCAGCAAGATGATTTTCAAGAGTATCTCATTCGTCTTTGTTCTGGCCTTGCTGTCGTCCCACGCAGGTAATGTATTCTTAACTATGCTTTAAAATTCCCAAAGTTTGTTTTTGGCTTATGGAATCCTGCGTTATTTACCGACTCAAGGATCAAAGGAGCAGTGTCACGGCCGAGCATGCGCGATGATGATCTCGAGTGAGTAACAGATTTTTTTATCTGTCCGCCATCTTCAACTTGGCTCGAAGGATTGATTTTGGGCCAGTATTTCTTATAATACGCATTGAAGCCTCAGCTATATTTCTCTTTTGGAGATTTTTGCTTTTGGAGATTTTTGCCATGTGGATGGCGTTGATAATCGAAGATATATATCGGCGACGAAAGTTGAATAAACTTGCCAGCCTTTTCAAGCTGATGTATCGCTACTGCACGTGCGCGAGATCCGTGGCACTGTTCCTTTATTTATTTTTTTCCGACTCTCTCAGTGTAGGAATAACATAATTTAAATGAGCATTTGCATTTCATTGACAGCGGCCAGTACCGAAGAAATCCTGCGAGGAACTTTCTACAATCACAACATCCACCCCTCGACCTCTGAGGTCGAAGAGGTGATGAAGAAAGTAGACCTAGCGAGTCACGGTTACAGCACTGAGGTTACTACCAAACTGGTGGAAGGACCCTCGAGCAGCCAACGATATTATCAGGTAAATTGCAATATGAGAATTCGCACCTTATAAACAAATTAGCGCGCATTCTTCTGGGACTGACAGAACAGGAGTGCTTGGAATAGAAGGTATTGATGTTGTTTTGGGTCCTATTCCGTTATCGGAATGAACAGAATATTGTTCCGTTCAGTCTGATCCCAACACCAATTTCAGACGCTCTGTGCTACTCCCGATTGTTCTGCGGGCTGGTCTCAGGTCCCCCTCTCCTGTGGGGGTCTTCCGTTTAATGAGAATATGTGTTCTTTGGGAAAACCATATGTGGCGTATTCCCTTTATGTTTAAACCGGAATGACACTAAACAAAATACTCCCAAAAGACTCCTCTGTAGGTACCCTACTACTAGCTGCTGACCCTCCCTTAAAAACTATGACTTTAGATCTTTTTAAGTCTCTTCACCTTTACTGTGGAACAATCTGCCACATTTCTTTTTAGAAAATATTTTTATTAATAGTGTTGGCATTTATAAAGCGCTTAGCCCTGCAATAAGCGCTATATAAATATGTATTTGTTTATTTATTTATTTAATGAAGGCTTTGAGTGCACTGTCACGGCTCTTTGTCGCTTTACGTTTAACGAAGTCTCCATCTGCTGCCTTTTCTTTCTCCCCAGAAATCATACTTCTTGTACAAGGTGGTGAACTGCTCAAGGATTCAGGAGGTCGAACAAGAATTGGACACTTTGATACCTGGTACCGAACACTTAATCTTAACAATAACGTTTATGGCTACTGGGGAACAAACCACTTAAACATATGATCAATAATCCCATGTTATATTGTATTCTATAGCCACCAATCGCTGTTTACAGTCTTCACAGCCAATCAACACGGCGTAACTGACAGAAAGCCACTAACGTCAAGCATGACTTTGCAGACCAATCAGACCAACGACCAGAGTATTCATACGGCAGCTACTGACGTTACACAATCACTCGACAATGATAATGACTTCCGCTCAGGTTGTGGAAACGCCACTCCATGTCATCACAAACAGTCCTTCTCAGAACGGACTACACTCCCTCGGACAATAGTATTTCACTGAGTTATATGATATGACTTCTTCAGCGGGTTCAAAGTAATTACGATACTATAGCCTTCTTCGTTAATTTTTCTTGAGACCTCTTACATTCATCATACTGAACTACACCGAGTAATCAATATTTTGACTGCCTTGATTCCGTTTAAACGACCAGCGCATAGGGTATATTGGATAATCTATTTTATGAAATCTAGCGTGTTAATACAGTGCACATATAGCTATTTGGAATAACAGATTGTATCTCCCTCAGGTGTTTTTGGGAAGGAGTTGGCTTCAAAGCTGAGCAAGGAGGTAAAAGCCAGGCGTCTGAACAACATGGGGCAGTGTAAAGCAGGACTTGAGGTTCTTGTCACGGAGACTAGAAATCAGCCCGGCAATAAGAGGTCTGGAGTTCCTGGTAAGATTCATGATATCAGTGTGGGATTTGAGTTTGGGAGCAGCAGCAGCAGCAGTGAAAAAAGTACTGCCAGTAACGATGATGATGCCGGAGGTAAAAGTGGCTGCTGCGGGCTTTTATGGGGCCGACGCAGCAGAAGAAGTGACGAAACCGAAAGCAACGACGATGACAGCCGTGGTGTGAGAAGTGGTAGCGGTCGTGGTTGGATATTCGGGGGCGGTTTCGGACGTCGTGACAGCAACAGCGCCAACAACGATGAGGACAGCCGCGCTGGCAGAGGTGGTAGCGGTCGTGGTTGGATATTCGGGGGCGGTTTTGGACGTCGTGACAGCAACAGCGCCAACAACGATGAGGACAGCCGCGCTGGCAGAGGTGGTATCGGTCGTGGTTTTGTATTCGGGGGCGGTTTCGGACGTCGTGACAGTAACAGCGCCAAAAACGATGAGGACAGCCGCGCTGGCAGAGATGGTAGCGGTCGTGGTTGGATATTCGGGGGCGGTTTTGGACGTCGTGACAGCAACAGCGCCAATAATGATGAGGACAGCCGCGCTGCCAGTAACGATGATGATGCCGGAAATAAACGTGGCTGCTGCGGGTTTTCGTGGAGCCGACGCAGAAGAAGTTGGCGAATTGGAAAGAAACGATGATGACAGCCGTCGTGACAGCAACAGCACCAACAACGATGACGGCAGCTGTGGTGGCAGGAGTGGAAGCAGCCGTCGTTTTTTGATTGTCGGACGCCGTTAATCATAATAATCAATTAACTGATGAGCTTCATTAAATTTGCAATTAAATGATGTAGTTTGAAAGCAGCAGATTTGATTCAATATTTTCATCTTAATTTTTTTAATCGATGTTTTTTTAAGAAACTATTTTGGATAAAACTTCTTGACGCTACTATACCAACTGCCTTTGGTACGACAATATTCTAGTGAATTGTAAGGAATTGTCAAGTCGTATGATTTCTGTTTTTGTAATTTGTTGACGAGTACCTTTAAAAATGATTGGTAAACGTTAATAGCATTGCTTGTAAGTGACGATAACAGCTAAAATTAAAGCTCTTAGTTAAATAATATTTTTGTTTCAGGCCAGATTATTGGGATGGGGGAGGTTGTATTTCACTCTTTTACACACATTGGGCACAAGTATTGTTCTACGTGATGTACCATTCACAGCGTCGGCCATTTTAGTCCATCAGTGCGACCAATCACCTGGCTTTTGAAATAAATCTTCTTTTGAACTTCATTTAACAATTACTCCCGGCCCTTCATTGAGAAAGACAACGAAGTCAGACTAGACTCTTTAACGCAAATTTTGTAAAATAGCAAGCTGAGCTAACATATTTGGAATTTGAGCCCAATTAGTATTTAATTTGAGAGCTTAAGCAACGAGGACGGCGACGGCAACGAGAGCGGTCACAAAACAATACGGTTAATGAGCAAAAACAATGGCTCTGCACGTACGTTTTACATTTTGGTACATTTTTTTGCCTTCCTCAGCAAAACAACAACGTGACATAACCAACCATGATTTTACAGTTGGTTATGTGGAGAACGTGAGCGTATGACGGTGAACTCTTCTTTCTTTTTCCCAACTTTAAAATAGTGGCCACGTTGTCAGCGTGGTTGTTAAATGAAGCTCAAAAGAAGATTTATTTTCACGTTGCCAGCGTGGTTGCTCCGGTAGTGTAGTGGTTATCACGCCCTACTGGTAACTGGGGGAGGTCGGTTCGATTCCGACTCGGTGCAAAAAGATTTTCTTTCAATTGAGATGTGTGTCGAAAGCTGAGTGGCAAACTGTGTTAGCATGGTTAGGTAAGTGGACATCGTTCTACGGCTTTCATGGCCTCCAAGGTATTTAATTCTCGTTCAGGGAATTAAAGCCAGACAACACAGAAAAGTCTCGAAAGAAAAATGTTCCGAGGAATGGTCGACGTGCGACGGGAATTAGAAATATATATAGATATAGACGTGTGTGTGTAAATACCTTCGAAGCCATGAAAGCCGTAGAGCAATATCCACTTATCGAACCATGCAAACACAGTTTGCTACTCAGCTTTCGACACACATCTCAATTGCAAGAAAAACCTTTTTCCCCGAGACGGAATCGCACCGACCTTCCCTAGTTACCAGGTCGGGCGTGATAACCTCTACACTACCGGAGCAACCACCTTGGCAACGTGGTCACTTTAGAAAAAGAGTAGTATCGCACGTCAACCATTCCTCGGAACATTTTTCTTTCGTGACTTTTGTGTGGCCTAGTGAGACACGTTCATTTCCTTTTAGGCCCCTTGTCCATGAACAACAAACAGTCAGCAGATTGAAACGAGCGCTTGAGCAAAGTTTGTTGCATTCACAGTGCCAGTAAGCAGTTCTTTGGAATTGGCAAGGTTTAAGAGTATAAAAGCAAGGGCCGATACAAAGTAATAATAATAATAATAATAATAATAATAATAATAATAGTAATAATAATATAAAACAATCTCTAAGGAGGAAGCACCCGTCACGCAAATACGTGGTTTTCAGGGAGGTCCTCTATAAAAAATAACAAGTATTAAAATCTAGAATGGCGTTAAGTTTTGTGTACTATATTTCGGCTGGCCAAACCAGCCTTCTTCAGGTACAAAGAGAATTTACATTGGAAGGGGTGTTTATGTAGTTATATACCGGAAATACGTAAAACTAAAATGATTGACAGTGTAAAATAAAATACTAGAAAAAAATCTAAACAATGATAAACTTTATAGCAAAAATTAACTAATATGTTTCTTCGCGGATGTTAAGACCTTCAGGATCAATTGTTCTGCCTTTTGAAATTAAAAAAGCTTCCCTGGTCTTACGGATTGAGTCTCTGTTAGAAAATATTTTCTCAATGGGGATTAATTGCATGTCGTTAGCAGTGTGGTTAGGAGAGAAGAGGAAATATTCCACGACTGTGGTAGGTTTAGATTTGGTGTTAGGGTTATCTATGGTAGGGCGGCGTTCATTAAATCGGTCTTTTTAAACGTCGTTTAGTCTCTCCTATGTATTGTAAATTACAGCGGTTGCGTTGAATCATGTAGATGAGATTTTTAGTGTCACAGCTCAGGTTACATTTAATATGGCCCGTTTCACCTGTAGAAGAGAAAGTATAGCTTGTGAGTCCATCTGAAATGAAGGGACAAGTGGGGCAATTTTTACCGCAACGGAAAGAACCGAAGGGAGTTGTGGGTGTGAATTAGTAGAAAATTAGAATTAGAAGAAAGTTTAGCTGTGACTAGGAGGTCACGGAGATTAGGGGAACGTCTGAAGGCAACAACAGGCAAATGCTGAAAAATGTTTTTGCAGCGGTTAGAAGATAGCAGTAAATTGTAATGTTTTTTGATGATGCTAGAGATGCGAGGAAGTGATGGATTAAAAGTCGTTATAAAAGGTATACGTTTCGGTTTGTTCACGTCTTTGGTTTGTAAAGTGAGTCTGCGGGGCATGTCGGCGGCACGTTGTATTTGTTTACTGATGAAATTGCGGCTGTAACCCTGTTTGAGGAGCTATGTAGTAAGTTGAGCAGCGCGAGTATTAAAAAACGTTTCGTCGGTAGAACAAATACGTCGTAAACGGAGTGCTAGACTGAAAGGAACGGCTTTTTTAGTGTGTATTTGGATGGCAAGAAGAGTAGAGTAAGAGCTGGTGATCTTCTGTAGGTTTAGTGTAGAGGTCGGTACAGATATGATCGTCTTTAGTCAATGAGACATTAATGTAAGGAAAGGTACGTTAGTAAAAGAGTGTGAACTGGTGAATTTTATGGTGGTGTGAACGTTGTTAAGATAATCGATGTAAATTTAGTCATAAAAATATCATAAAAAGATCATAAAAATATCATCGATATATCTAGCCACGTGTGGGGTTGAAAAGTTAAGGAGCATTTTCCAAAGCGTTGGCTTCGAAATACCCAAGAAAAAGGTTAGCAAAAGAAGGAGCCATTTTATTACCCATGGCTGTGCCGTGGATTTGAAAGTAGTGGTTATTATTAAAAGAAAAATTATTCATGGTGAGAATCATGCGACTGAGGTCACAAAGTGTGCCGGTGGGAATGGTATTGTGAGGAGAATTACGTAGAACGGTGATCACAGGCATTAATAGAGAATGTTAGCATCGGTAACGAGTGCGAGTACGAGAACAAGTACAACTTGTACTCGTTCTCGAAGTCGTGCTGCGCGTATTTAGGTAAGCGTATAATACGAGTTCCAGTCTGCACAAAATACTATTTTTTTTGTATACTACATAATACCGGTAATCAAATGTTAGCTCAATAGAGCTACTCTGATAATTCGAGTTGAAATAAAGTGTATGTATAAGTATATTTCATATCCTGTCACTGAGTATGAATGGCATCATCCAGCAGAAAGCAAAGTGCTAGCTTAATAAGCTGTTTTGGAGATTGCTGTTCCGTTTTTTCAACGAGAAATAAGCTTATGTAGGAATTAAGTATTTCATAGGATCATGTATTGAGCTTGATAAGCTTAGCCCTGAGTCTTGTTTCCCAGGTCACTTCAAAGAACAACATAAAGCGTTCGCGAAAACTAAATTTTCACAACAAATCGTTACTAAATTTCATCAAAGTTGAATGAATCGTTCAACAAAAGTATACTTACGTTCCTGTAAGTTCCATCTTGGTGGAAACCGCGTGTTAAGATAAAAAAGGAAATGATAGTTGATCAGATTGCAAAGAAAGACCTTGTGAAAAGTGTTGAACTCAACTGAGCTAAAAACCACACCAATTCTTTGGCAAAATATCAACATTTTAAGCTGCTTTTCAAGTTGAAATCCCCCAAATCATTTACCCAACACTTGAGGATTGTTAGTATATGCTTATTACTGCTTTAAACTAAAAGAAATAGTTCTAAATCAAACGCAATTTCCTTTTGACAAACTCGTACTCACCGCTACGACTTTTCGTTGCAAAGTCGTCCCAGACCGACTTGGCGGGACGAGTTGAGCACGTGGAGCTGCGCAGTATGGATGCGCAGCAATCAAAATCCCAGAACTCGTACTCGAAGTGGTACTCGTTGTCAATGCTAACATTCTCTAATACCTTCATTATGTGGAATTTTAGTGTACAATAATGAAACATCAAGTGTAACTAATAGTGAGTTAGCGGATAAATTACCGATGGTAAGTAGTTTGTTAAGGAAATCGTTAGTATCTTTAACGAAGGATGGTAGTTTATGAACTAAAGGTTGAAGGTAGTAGTCAACGAACTGGGATATACGTTCAGTAGGATGGCTATTAGATGAAACAATAGGGCGTCCTGGATTGCCGGGTTTATGTACTTTAGGTAGAATGTAAAAACGTCCTGGTTTTACGTCAGTCTGTATAAGGTATTGTTTGGCTTTGTCGTCGATAAGTTTGTCATGATGCATTCTGTTAACATAAACAGTGACACGTTTTTGTAAGTCTTCGTTTAGGTGTTGGTAAAATTTGGTGTCATTAAGTTGTCTTTTGCATTCGTCGATGTACCAAGTTTTGTCCATAAAAACAGTACCAGAACCTTTGTCGGCGGGTTTTATAATTATGTCTTGTCGTTGTTTGAGTTGGCGTATGGCTTGTCGTTCTGTAACAGTGAGGTTGTCACGAATAGTTTTAGGTTTAGAGGTGGTTATGTCAAGTTTAACAGCGTCTAAAAAAGTGTTAAGGGTTTGTTCTCTGTCACTGGGGGGGGGTGGTTCCAAGTACTTTTGTTATGGAAGGGATTGTGGTCTTCGTTAGCGTTGGGTGTGTTAGTTTTGTCGTCGAAAAAATACTGGGTTAGTCGCATACGCCGTGAAAACTTGTAAATGTCAGCTGAAATTTCCGACCAGTTTATGTGTCGTGGTGTGGGGCAAACTGTGAGTCCACGTGAAAGAACAGATTTCTCGTCTGTAGATAGAGAACAGCTCGAGAGATGAATGACAGAAGAATTATCTAGTTGAGGGTTAACAGGTTTAATTTTGCGACAAGAACGTGCATGTGTGGGTTGACAGTGGCTGAATGAGTTGAATTGGAGGCGTTATCAGCAACTTTAGGCGGTATGTGGTTATTATTAGTATTAGTGTTGACTTGTGGGTTAAGGCTATTATTGACAAGATTGTGGTTAATGATACAACGCCGGCGGATGGGAGTAGTCTTTTTGACACGCCAGTTGGCAAGTAGAGACTCAAGCGATAAGGCCATAGAGTCCAATCTGGTTGTATAAAATAAAAAAGTATCTGGTGAGCAAGAGTTGCGAAATAGTTCCTTGTGTTGTAAGAGTTCCTTGTTAAGAGTGTTCCTTCTCAGCCATTCACGATGAGCTCCGGCACCAGCAAATGACCCAAAACACAGTAATTTAGAGCAATTTTGATACATTCCAGGGTAAATTCTGCAAATGATACGGCCCACCAGAGAGGATAGCCACGTGACCAGCAGTCATGTGACAAGATATATACATAACAACAACCAGTCCTTCATTATACTCTTTGGAGAAAAAAGACTTTTGATACCCCATATGGTCGTGAGTGGAAGACAACCTTAATCATCACTAACCACTAGCCATACACTAACCAACGAACAAAAAACCTATAAATTTTGACCAAAAATCAAACAGATTTGGGTGGTTTTTCAGACAGAAAAGTACGGTGGTTAAAAACAAAACAGATTTTAGTGGTTATTTAAATAGCAAACAACGGCGGTCATTTTGGCCTTCCAAAATGCCTTATGATTATCGAAGATTTTCCATTGCAGGACATAAATTATGGAAAAGCACACCAGCTTTTTTAAGGAATGCTAATTCTTTGAATTCCTTTAAAAAACAATTAAAGACCTATTTATTTCAACAGGCTTTTATATGTAGTTACATATGTAGATATATTTATGCGTTTGGACATTTATTTTGTTATTCTTGTTATTATTAGTACTACTATTCATGTCTGTTGTTGTATTTTAATTGTATCTTAATACATTTTTTAAAGGTGAGAAAGTTTTAAAAGCTCAATTATCTTCGAGTCAGCTTTTTGTTTTGATGGGTCTAGTTAATGCTATACCTAGTCAGTGGCGTTCTGTTATAAAAGAAAATGGGTTTATTTCGTCACCCCCGTTCAATGAAAAATCTTACTATTTGAAAATTGAAGATGAGTTGGTAGATATTTTAAGCACCTGCTCAAAAAAAATGTGTATAAGGAATTCTCTTCCTATAAAAAAAAGCCTCGCCCACTGCTCAAGCCAAACTGGAAGGCAAATACCCAAGTCTCCTGGGTAAATGGACAAAAATATATACTCTGCCTTTCAATGTCACTTTACATACTAATCGTATTATATACACTAATGAGAAACTGTTTGCTTTCAAAATTGCTTTCTCCCCGTACTGTACGTTTTGTAAAAATGAAGTTGAATCCACAGAGCATTTATTTTACTTTTGTAACGTAGTAAATATGTTTTGCAAAGAGGTTTTATCTTTGGATATTTCTTTTCTGGACGTCTTTCTTGGTAAGTTTATTATTGATAAAGATTTCACGTTAATTAGTCATATTTTATTACTTGCAAAATTCTTTATTTATAGGTGCAAATTAGATAGAATATTTCCATTACTTGATGTTTTTAAGGCTAAATTAACAGCTACTTATAAATTAAAGCTTTATATCGCTAGAAAAAAATTATGTTCTCTCAAGCATTACGTCAAATGGGATTATTTTATTTCTGCTATCTCTTGAATCCTCTCTCCAAATACTATCAAGGGGAGCAGGGATGGCGTAGTGGTGAGAGCACTCGCCTTCCACCAATGTGGCCCGGGTTCGACTCCCGGACTCGACGTCATATGTGGGTTGAGTTTGTTGTTGGTTCTCTTCTCTGCTCCGAGAGGTTTTTCTCCGGGTACTCCGGTTTGCCCCTCTCCACAAAAACCAACATTTCCAAATTCCAATTCCATCTGCTTGTAAAGCGCATTTGAACATATACACATGGAAAATGCGCTATATAAGTTCTAAATTATTATTATTATTATTATTATTATTATTATTATTATTAAAGAAGGAAACACTCTTGCCACAAATATAATATATTCTTCTCTCTCCATTTAAGGTGGCCTTTTCGTTTCGTTTTGTTTTGTTTTGTTTTGTTTGTTGTTTTTGTTTTCTATTTTTACCAAGGTTTTTTAGTTTGTTCATACGTTTATGCATTGTTAGGTAATAATTTAGTGTATGAACTGTAAGTCAATAATTTTTAGTATATGAACTGTAAGTTTGATAATGTTAGTGCATGTAATGTAACTTAATGTGAAATGGAATTAACAAAAAAAATGCATAAAAATACATTTTAGTAATATTGTAAAGCGCACGGAACAGCTAGTGACATAGACGTTATAGAAATAAAGTTTATTATTATTATTATTATTATTATTATTATTATTATTATATTTGGATGGTTTTTGAGACAGAATAGTGCGGTGGTTAAAAAAAAGATTTTTGTGGTTATTTAAATAGCACACAACGGTGGTCTTTTTGGCCTTGCATCCACTCTCAGAAGCATCTCTATATATCATTTCTTGATGCATTTTAGCCATAGACAGCACAGAAAAAAGTTTCAATTCTTTTCCAATTTTTACCCAACACCATAGGCTTACCCCATAGGAAAAAGCAGAAATAAATAGTACACAATCGTGGTCTTTTTGGCCTTGCACTCACTCTAATTCATCACTATATATCATTTCATGATACATTTAGCCATAGGCAGCACAAAACAAATTACACTTTTTTCCAATGTTTAACAAAAACATAGGCTTACTTCTTTGTAAAATGGCCAGCAATTCGAAATCCTCTAAAATGATCTTGTTGGCCTTCTACCCACTCTAAATCATCGCTAAATATTGCTTCTTTATCCATTTAGCCATACACCGGCAAACAAACACAGGAAAAGCTTTCCAATTTTGACCCAAACCAAATAGATTTGGGTGGTTTTTGAGCCCGAAATAGCACACAATGGTGGTCTTCTTGGTCTTGAATCCACTCTAACACATAGCCAAGTATAATTTCTTGATGCATTTTAACTATAGACAGCAAAGAAAAAACTTCAATTTGTTCAAATTTTTGACCCATAACCATAGACTTACCTTAGAAAATTGGCCAGAAATTCGAAATCCTCAAAAATGGTCTTGTTGGCCTTTTACCCACCCTAAATCATCGCTAAATATAATTTCTTGATCCATTTTAGCCATACACAAAACAACACAAAAGAAAGTTTCAAAGTTAACCCAAAACCAACCAGAGTTGGATGGTTTTTTAAAACAGAAAAGGACGGTGGCTAAAACAAACAAATATTGGTGGTTATTTAAATAGTACACAATGATAGTGTTTTTGCCCTTGCAATCTCTCTAAGTCATCGCTAGATATTATTTCTTGATGCATTATAGCTATAGACAGCACAGCACACCATTTGTAGACCCAAAACCATAGGCGTACCACTTTGGAAAATGGCCAGAAATTCGGAATGGTCTTGTTTGCCTTTTTCCACCCTAAATCGTCCCTAAAGATAATACAAAATGGCTAGATATTCGAAATCATCAAAAATGTGGATTTTTTTGGCCTTTATCCCACTCTAAATCATCGCTAAATATCATTTCTTGATCAATTTTTAGCCATACACAAACCCACACAGAAGAAAGTTTCAGTTTTTGACCCACCCCCCCCCCCCCCAAAAAAAAAAAACGATTTGGGTGGTTTTTCAGACAAAAAAGAACGGTGGTTAAAACAAAATGGATGTTGGTGGTTACTTAAATAGCACATTATGATGGTCTTTTTGGTCTTGGATCCACTCGAAATCATCGCTATGTATTATCTCTTGATGCATTTTAGCCATAGGCAGCACAGAAATCAATTTTTTTCCAATTTTTGACCCAACCCATAGGCTTACCCTTTTGGAAAATGGCGAGATGTTTGAAATCCTTAACAA
This sequence comes from Pachyseris speciosa, assembly GCA_016490735.1. NCBI lineage: Eukaryota > Metazoa > Cnidaria > Anthozoa > Scleractinia > Pachyseridae > Pachyseris > Pachyseris speciosa. The sequence goes on along the minus strand of JAEMWC010001129.1, from coordinate 239,525 downwards.
TGGTCTTGTTGGCCTTTTTTCCACCCTAAATTGTCTCTAAAGATCATTTCTTGATCCAGTTTAGCCATACACAAACCAACACAGGACAATCTTTCCAATTTTGACCCAAAAGCAAACAGATTTTGGTGATTTTTGGTCTTGCATCCTCTCTAACTCATCGCCAAATATCATGTCTTGATGTATTTTAGCCATAGGCAGCACAGAAAAAATTCAATTTTTTCCAATGTTTGACCCAAACCCAGAGGCTTACCCCTTTGGAAAATGGCGAGATGTTTGAAAACCAAAAATGGTCATGTTGGCCTTTTATCCACCCTAAATCGTCCCTAAAGATAATTTCTTGATCCAACTTCGCCATACACAAACCAACACAGAAGAGAGTTTCATATATGACCCATAACCAAAGAAATTTCGGTGCTTTTCGAGACAGAAAAGTGCGGTGGTTAAAACAAAACAGATTTTGGTTGTTATCAGTATTATAGCACACAATGGTGGTCTTTTTGACATGGCATCCACTCTAAACCCTCGCTATATATCATTTCTTGATGCATCTTAGCCATAGATAGCACAGAAAAAAATTTCAATTTTTTCCAATTTTTGACCCAAAACCATAGGCTTACCCCTTTGGAAAATGGTCAGAAATTTGAAATCCTCAAACAGAGTTTTGTTGGCCTTCTACCCACTCTAAATCATCATTTCTTGATCCATTTTAGCCATACACAAACCAAGACAGAAAAAACTTTCAAATTTTGACCTAAAACTAAACAGATTTGGGTGGTTTTTGAGACGGAAAAGTGCGGTGGTTAAAACCAAACAGATTTTGGTGGTTGTTAGAATAGCACACAATTGTGGTCATGGTCTTTTTGGTGTTGCCATCACTCTAAGTCATCGCTTTATAGCGGAGCTCCGGCGGCCCGAATGGCCGCCAAGCGGAGCACCATGGTTAAGAAAATATGGTAACCCATCTATTCGAAAAAATTTGGTTTTGGTCACCGTACGTACGTACGTCCGCTCTTCAATGTACGCGATGTGAAATTTCCCATTAATTTTGTGTTGTAACCCGCGTTTTTTGTTTAACAAATAAAAAAGCCTTAACGTGCTTTGTTCTGTTATAAGGCACGCAAGGAAGTGACCAGAGCACGAAAGAAGTAGGAAGAACCACGAGCCGTAGGCGAGTGCTTTTAACCACTTCTTGAGTGCTCTCGTCACTTCCTTGAGTGCCTTATAACAGAACAAAGCACGGTTAAGGCTTTTTTATTTGTTTTATGATATAGTTTTTCTCGCATATGTAGCTAAATTCATTTCAATTTGTGGGGAAACTGAGCGAATTTTATTCGTACATGTTGCGTAAACACGGCCTTGTTGTAAAACTTGTTTTTAACGGCAGGCTAAAACCGTTCAGTTAAAACAAGCAGCACTTGGAATTCGTCTCGTCAGTTCTATGGCATGACTGTGATATTTTAATCGAGAAGTTTGTTTGAATTGTGAAAAATGGCAGATTTGTAATGATTTTGAAACTGCACGCGCAGACAAATGGCTTCATCTGCGTGCTTTGTACTCTCATAAGGCACGCTCGCTTTCAATGAAAAGATGCGCGAGCTATATTATAAATCCTAATAATAATAGTAATGATAATTAAATAATAATTAATCCTCCGTTGTGGCCATAATCTAGCTGACAAGCTAGTTTACAGCGTACATCTTTGATATTGGACGTCCTTGTTATGATCAATTGACACCTGTCAAAACAAGGTATCCGCTGACCAGTGTTATGTGACCATATCGCGGGCTCAAGTTGAGACCTCATCGAGGTCAATCTCGTACCCAGAGTCCTCGGGCTGTTTGGTCAGTGGGTGGACGCCTGGAGAGACTCTGGGATAATGGACCGCCATTTTCCCAGAAAATCTGGGCTAAAACAATGGAAGCCGTTACGGGCCAGCCAATCAAAACATTTGATTTTTTCCCAATATCCCAGAGTCTCTCCTGGCGACTAACCGCTGGCCAAAGAGCCTGAGGACTCTGGGTACGAGAATCAGGGCGGAAACGCAAAAAGCATGCGCGAACTCTTAGCGAACGCAAGACCCAGAAAGTTGAAAAAATGGCGGCTTTTTAATTTTTTTATCTCAAGAATCAGGATAGGCCTCTGCAGGCATCCTGGTACACAGCAATAATTATTCCAGAGAAATAACTAGCTGTACATATACCCTTCTTGTTGTTAGGAATGTCGCGATAACTGTATGCACGCCTTACGTTCCTGTTTGAAAGTTTTTCTAGGCATCATGGGATTGGAAGACATGTGCTTGCAGAATGTAGTTTTGACGAACAGAAGTGGATTAAACGTTGTTGAGTTTGATAGAATTTGAGCCTGACATCCTTCTTACAGCGACCTAAAACCCATTGAACCTTTCCGAACATGGTCCTTCGAGCCGGATACATCGAGAAAATCTTCGAAGAAAGCCTATTATTCTGAGAAATTCTGGAAAACATTCTGATTGAATCTTCGAGCCAACGACAAAGCCTTCGTAAACATGGGGAAGAAAGGAAAGCCTACAGCCATTTCTGTTCCTTCTGAAGCTGGAGGAACCGAAAACCATGCGGTGTCTGAGACGGAAATTAGAAGGAAACGACAAATTCGAACAGCACACAGGAGATCCACTGAGCGCTTGATGAATACAGCGAATGAAACTCTACAGTCCATGCCGGAGAACCCGTCTAGTGTGTCTCAGCAGCGAACAGCAATCCCTCACCATCGAACGACTCTGAGTGCGAAATTTGTACTCTTGCAAGAACTTAACCTGGGAATCCTCGAGTTATCGGTAGAAGAAGACATCGTGGAGGAGATTGAAACAGCCGACCTCTTTCAAATTAGAGTGAGATTTGTGATCGTTCGATTGGATGCAGTGTTTCCCGCCATTTCTACGCCTAAGATGGAACCTATCCCATCTACGTCAGACCAGCCGACCTCTGAAGGCGGGCAAACCGAAACGGTAAGCTCTCAGATTGCTTCAGCCCAGATCTCAACTTCCCCTCAACCACAAGCGTTAAGCCCCCGAGTTAAACTTCCTAAGTTAGAGTTGAAAAAGTTTGATGGGGATGTTACCAAATTGATGTGTTTTCTGGGACACGTATGAGGCTTCCATTCACAACAACACTAGCATAGCTACGATTGACAAGTACAACTATCTGATTTCCTTTTTGGAAAAAGCTGCCAGTGAAGCCATTGCAGGTTTATCTGTAACTACCGCCAATTATGAGGAAACGATTGCTATTTTGAAGGGGAGATTCGGAAATAAGCAGATGATTATCAACAAACATATGGAGGGACTTCTTAACATGGCACCCATCACTTTCAATCATGATTTAAAGGGTCTAGGAAGAATTTATGATTCGGTAGAAGTGCATGTTAGGGGTCTCAAAGCACTTGGTGTATCATCTGAATCATATGGTAACCTACTTTCGTCAGTACTGATGAACAAGATACCCCAAGAACTACGTCTGATTGTAAGCAGGGAGATCAAGGGAGGATACTGGGAATTTGACTCCTTAATGAAAGCATTGCACCAAGAACTTGAGGCACGTGAAAGAGCTATGGGTGCAACCATGAACTTGCCACCCCGTAGAAGAGATCAGTATGGGAATGATCCTCCCACAGCCTCAGCTCTTACCTTCACCTCACGTTCCTCTCCGACATACACCTATTGTAAACAGCCTCATGCTTCCAACAAATGCAAGACAGTGACCGATGTGCAAGCTAGAAGAGAAATCTTGAGAAGGGCTGGAAGATGTTACGTTTGTTTGAAGAAACATCACCTGAGCCGAGATTGCCCATCACAAAACAAATGCTTTAAGAGTAACGGCCGGCATCATATCAGCGTCTGTACAAGCCACACCCCTCTGCCCCCACCCAGTGACAAACCTCAGTCAAAGGAAGATACAAACCAAGGAGACAAGTGCTCACCTAAATCCACGCCTGCAGTCATGTTCATTAGTTCGAAGACTCCCATCCTCTTACATACAGCCCAAGCCATTTTTAACAAGGCAGGGTCTGCAGGGAGAGGCAGAAGGATAAGAATCATTCTTGACAGTGGAAGTCAAAGATCGTACATCACGAACCGTCTGAAGAAAGAGCTTAACCTACAAGTTGACCACCAAGAAACAATGCTAATCAAGACCTTTGGGTCTAAGGAAGAGAAGTCACAGAAATGTGATGTTGTCCATTTCAACATCAAACTTCTGGACGGGAAGGATATGCAGATGTCAGCCTATTCAGTACCCCTGATTTGTGAACCTCTCACTGGTCAGACAATAGACTTGGCAAAGAACATGTATGACTATCTCATTGACCTACACCTAGCTGACTATTCCACAGAAGCTGGACCTTCTGAAGTAGACATTTTAATCGGATCTGATCAGTACTGGCAGATAGTTACAGGGGAAGTGAGACGAGGAGACAGCGGTCCAATGGCTGTACACACGAGACTAGGTTAGCTGCTATCTGGACCAGTAGAAGGCTCAACCAGTGACAGTGACCCATCGGTGAACCTGGTGTCTAGTACGCATGTCCTTAGGTGTACATCTGAACCTATTCATCCTGAGAACGATGACCTAATTGGGGAGCTGAAAAGATTCTGGGACTTGGAGTCATTGGGGATATCAAGCTGTCAACAGTCAATCTACAGCCAATTCACCAACACTATCACCTTTCGGCGTGGGAGATACGAGGTACACCTGCCCTGGAAGGACACTCATCCAATCCTACCTGACAACTTTGAGACAAGCCTCAAGCGATTAAAGAATCTGTGGCGGGGTATTCGGTATTCGGGGTACTTAGTGTTCTCCATGTTGTAATGAGCGCCGAACAAGGCTGCTGTTTTATCGAGTTCGCTTTTATTTATCATTTTTCTTGGTTTAATTGCTTCATTTGAGCAACAACTGAAGTTTGGAAATCATGTTAACTCATCAAGGATAGGATTTGACCTAAATTTGAGTCAGTTTTTACAGCTTCATCGTAAATGTCGCTCGTTGAAATCAACTTGTGCTCCAACTCGCCCGATCGGTGTTTGGTTGAAGCGGGGACACAACTGCATCTATCTTCCGAATTCAAGAGATATTACTATCTGCATGGACGTCGAATGTAATCCAGGACCGGTGGATTTGAATTACCATCATCAGATGCGAATTTGTACCACCCAAATGAATCTACGATACAGCTCAGAAAGAAATATAAACTCATCGATCAACAACTCAGTGAACCGTTTCCTTGCGAACAGTGTTTATTTGCAGTCTCAACCAACTGATCACTGTCTTTATCGTGCAAGTTTTTCAGGCAGACCCAGAAGGCATATTCGAGGGAAGAGGGCCGGTAAAAGAGTGAAAGAGAAAACTTATAAAATCAACACCATTATTGGAAGGAACCGATTTAGCGGGAAAGATTCAAGGAAAGGTTCATGGTATTTGCATAAAGTCAACACGCGGAAGTCAATTGTTATTCAAGTCCCAGTGGACCCGTCGATAGTCTGTACTAACATTGCATCAACCGTGCCAAATATTGCCTACAATACATACGCAATCACGCAAAAGTCGGAGTCATTGCGTCTTGGTTTATTTAATGCGCGATCAATAAATAACAAGGCGTTGTTTCTGAAGGATTTTTTTGTGGACCAAAAGCTTGACTTGATGGCACTCACTGAAACATGGACAAAATCGGATTCGTTGAAATCCATTGGTGAACTTTGTCCACGGGGTTATGGATTCTTTCATGTGCCCAGAAGTGGTAGACAAGGTGGTGGTGTAGGACTTGTTTACAGCAAGAGTCTCAGTATTCGAAAACAAAAAAACTCAAAATTCACATCATTTGAGTCAATGGAGGTTCTATTACAGTCACCAAAATATTGTGTTAGGGTCATTGTTATTTACAGACTCCATCCTAAGAAGAAGTTAAATGTCAGTATGGCGACGTTTTTTGACGAATTCTCTCAGTTGCTTGGTTATTTGACGGTTTCGTCTGGGAAATTACAATTACTCGGTGACTTTAACTTCCATGTGGATGAACCTGAGAAAGATCCCCATGCTGCACGTTTTTTGGAACTGCTTGATTTACACAACTTATCTCAGCATGTTACTCGTTCTACTCATAGAAGCAACCATACCTTGATCTCGTCATAACTCGGAAAGATGAAAACATTATTGCTGATTGCAATGTTTACGATCCGTGCCTTTCCGACCACTATTTTGTGATCTGTAATCTGAATCTTGACAGACCGCGTCCCGTGAGAGTTGAGAAGACGTACCGTAAACTTCGTTCTGTTGATATGGAGGCTTTTCGTTCTGACTTATCATCCTCCAAGCTATTCCTGTCACCCGCTGACTCTGTTGGTGAGCTGTGTGATCAGTATCATTCGCAGCTGTCTCAATTGGTCGAAGCCTATGCTCCTCTCCGGACACGGGTGTTGACGTCACGTCCGTCTGCTCCTTGGTACTCGATCGAGATTGCATCTGAAAAGACCAAGCGACGTAAACTTGAGAGATGTTGGAGAAAATCGCAGCTTCATATCGATCGCCAGTTATTTGAAGATCAATGCGAATTGGTTAGGAACATGGTAAAGAAGGCGAAACAGAGTTATTACTCTTCCATCATTTCAGAAAATTCCTCAGACCAAAAAGCTTTATTTAACACCGTCGATCGATTACTGTACCGTAAGACTGACAGGCAGTATCCATCATGTGAGTCTTCTCTAGAGCTATGCAATAACTTTTCGGATTTCTTTGTGAACAAGATCACTAAAATACGGACAGAGCTTCCAACGTTTTCGACTGATGACATTGTATTGTCCTTCACCGAACAGCTGGACAGCCCTCGGTTCAACACTGCTCTCGATTGCTTCATTCCTACTACCGAAACAGAATTACATGGTCTCATTCTTAAGAGTGCTAAGAAATCCAGCTGTCTTGATCCAATTCCTGCCAGCTTACTAATTCGGTGTTTTGACGACCTGCTTCCGGTTATCACACGAATCATCAACCTCTCAT
>JAEMWC010001129.1:220000-230000 GCA_016490735.1 Pachyseris speciosa | reverse complement strand
AGAGAAGATTCTAGGAGTTCAGTGGGACTTTGTTGGAGACCAGTTAATTTTTTACCTCAGTGCTATAGCTAAGCAAGCCTTGGAGAGCGTTCCCACTAAAAGAAACATTGCTTCAATTGCTGCAAAATTCTATGATCCCATTGGTTTTCTGTCCCCGATTGTTGTACAGTTCAAACTCTTGTTTCAAGAACTAGTTTCAAGCCTACAAGACGTCCAATCGTTCTGGTTAGAGAGATGCTATTTTAAAGAGCCACGAGATGCAGTTGTTCATTGCAACCTTCATGGGTTCTGTGATGCTTCCTTAAAGGCATACAGTGCAGTTGTCTACCTTGAAATCAAAACGACCTCTCAAGCCTACACTAAATTCGTAGCTTCTAAGACAAGAGTGGCCCCACTCAGCAAGCAAACGATTCCCAGACTGGAACTTCTTGCAGCATTCATACTTGCTAGACTCATCTCCGCTGTTAAGGCAGCCCTGGAATGTGAAGTGCCTATTAAGAAGATTACCTGTTGGAGTGACTCTGAGGTTGCACTCTGTTGGATCAAGAACACTGACAAAGAATGGAAACAGTTTGTACAACACCGAGTCACCCAGATCAGAAGACTTCTCCCTGTTGATCGCTGGAGACATTGTCCTACCGATAGCAACCCTGCAGACATTCCATCAAGAGGAATGAATGTTCCTCGGCTAGCGTCAAGTGTGCTTTGGCACAGTGGTCCAGAGTGGTTAAGCAATTGCAAGGATGAACCAGTTGAGGGCAGTCATGCTGGACACATACCTGACGAGTGCTTGGCAGAAATGACCGTGAAGAATCGAGAACAACTCAAAACCCAGACCTTTGTTACCAGTTCTGAAAGCCGCAGCATCAGTAATCTTATTGATTTAGACCACTTCAGTAATCATCAACGCCTGCTACGAGTTACGGCCTACGTATTGCGATTTTTCAGGAACCTCAAAGAAACACTGAAAGGAGGTGAGCGAGTATTTGAACCGGACATAAGCGCAACAGACCTGAAAGAGGCGGAACAATGTTGGATTCTGGATGTACAAAGGACTGTGCATCTGAATAAGAAATTTGAAAGCTGGAGTCGGGAGTTTGATCTCTTCACTGATTCTGATCGCCTTCTTAGGTGTAGAGGAAGGCTGTCAAATGCTGAACGTCCGTACACAACCAAGCATCCCATCCTACTTGATAGTAGCCACAGGTTTACCACTCTAGTTATTGAGGATTGCCACAAAAGAGTGATGCACAATGGTTTCAAAGATACACTCACAGAATTGCGATCCAAGTTCTGGTTAGTAAAGGGAAGACAGACTGTCAAGAAGCTTCTGCATGACTGTGTGACATGTCGGAGATATGAAGGAAAGGCCTGATTTTAGGGTGAAAACAGCACCTGCCTTTACGTTTACTGGTTTGGACTATGCTGGCCCATTGTATGTGAAGGAAGCTAAGAGGAAAACGGAGAAGAAGGTCTGGATTTGCCTATATACGTGCTGCGTGACGAGAGTAGTTCACCTTGACATAGTGCCGGACTTGACTCCAGAAGCATTTCTTAGGAGTTTCCGCAGATTTACAGCAAGACGAGGCTTACCTTCCAGTATTGTTTCAGACAATGGGACGACGTTTAAATCTGCATCTAAACAGATAACAGAGCTGATGAGAATTCCAGGAGTAAAACAGTACTTAGCAGAGAAAAGAGTCAAATGGATCTTCAATCTGGAGAGAGCCCCATGGTGGGGAGGCGTCTTCGAGAGAATGGTAAGGTCCATGAAACGGTGCCTGAAGAAAACCACTGGAGGGGCGAAACTCACATATGAAGAACTGATGACCGTCACTGTTGAGGTGGAAATGATTGTCAATTCAAGACCACTTTCTTATGTGTCCTCTCAAGAAGTAGATGAACCACTTACACCATCACACCTGATTCATGGACGAAGGTTACTGAGCCTACCTGATCATAGGACTACTGGAGACTTATCAGATCCTGATGTTGAACTTTCACCCACTGACCTAAGCAAGAGAGCAAATCATCTTAGCAATGTGATGAATCATTTCTGGCACAGGTGGAAGAATGAATACTTGATAGATCTCCGTGACTCACATCGACATTCTGGCAAGAGTTCTAACTCGACACCAATAGCTGTTGGAGATATTGTTGTCGTGCATGATGAGGAGCGACCTCGTGGATTCTGGAGACTGGCCAGAGTTCAAGATTTGATAACTGAAGCAGATGGTCTTGTCAGAGGCGTGACTTTTAGAATGAAGTCCAAAAACCGCAGATCCTCTACCTTGAGACGTCCAATTCAGTTGTTGTACCCACTAGAAATAAGGAGTGAAGCCTCGGATGATCATGGAGGTCCTGCAGTAAACCATGCCACTGAAGACTTTCAACAGCCAATTCAACCATGGAGAAACCCCAGGAGAGCAGCTGCAGTAGAGTCAGAGAGAAGGAGAAGAGCGTGGATTGAAGAACTTGTTTAATTTGTTTGATCAAGTGAACACTGGACATTTTTCTGATCATGTTTTCCAAGTTACTTAAAGTTTTGTAGGGATTTGTGTTGACCAGTTTTTCCCAGGTTTAGTATTTCCTTTACTGGTCAACAGGGGGGGGATGTTAGGAATGTCGCGATAACTGTATGCACGCCTTACGTTCCTGTTTGAAAGTTTTTCTAGGCATCATGGGATTGGAAGACATGTGCTTGCAGAATGTAGTTTTGACGAACAGAAGTGGATTAAACGTTGTTGAGTTTGATAGAATTTGAGCCTGATATCCTTCTTACAGCGATCTAAGACCCATTGAACCTTTCCGAACACTTGTCCTTCAATTTTCTCAGCACTTCCTGAACTATAAAAATCGTTTTGAAGTCCTCGTTTCTCTCTCAGCATGAAAAGAGATCGCTTTCGGAAGCCCATTATTGTCATGAGCCGGTTAACAAAATGTGGCTATCTAAGCAAACTGCTGAATACAGTAAAAACCCGCAGCTAAGAACCTACATTTTTGGGAAGTAGCCTAAACAGGTTCTTATATAAATAGTAGTTAACAGAATTCTAGACTACTTAGGTTCTTAAAATAGGTTCTTAATTATGGAGAAAAGCAAATAAAACTCAGCTGCAAAACAAGATGGTTATTGGCCTATTTTCTATTTTCTATTAAAAAAAACTCATTTTTACAGTAATGAGCATCTGCTTTTTTCTTCAAATAGGACTCTTGCACTGCAGCTGTAATGTACTAATATGATTTTAGAAAATAAGAACCTGTCTTCAATTTTTTGGCTAAATAGGTTCTTGTTTATAGGGGGTATAATATCCAAATTTTAGGCTAACAGGTTCTTAATTTTCAGGTTCTCACTTGCGGGTTTTTACTGTATCTAAGGTCGAGAGCTCAACTGAGGGTAGGGAAAGAGTCAGTCTTCATTTTCTAAGTTTGCCAAAGTATTTCGTTGTTTGCCAAAGCGGGTTTTTAAAATTGTTGCGCAAAAAATTTAATTCTCGTTCTTGCAGTCACGTAATCAACGCTTGGCGACATTTGGCTGCATTGAGGTTTTCCATAATGCAAATTTCTTTTAACATTTGAAAACAACGATGAGCAAAAGTCTCATTTTTCAAATGTATTTTAAGTGCTGTGGTTTGATTTTATCACGAGTTAATCAAGTAAAAAACAAACTAACAAACCAGTTAAAATCCCTCTAATATTCCTACGGCGTGTAAACAAACAAACCGTACTGTCATGATCAACCTCTTGCACAATTTGTGGCAATATAAGCAAACCACTGAATATCTAAGGTCGAGAGCTCAATGGTGGTTAGCGAAAGAGTTAATCTGTGTATGCTGTGTTTGCCAAAGTGTCTAGTTTTTTGCCAGAGCGGATTTTTAATTTGTTGCCCAAATATCATTTTATCAATTTTGTGGCCAGTATTGAGGGTCCCCCAGGGGTATTTGGGGAACAAGGGAACACGTGAAATTTGGCAATGGGAACACGGGAACAAAGCAAAAAAATCGTAGGGAACAAGGGAACATCAAATAGGTTAGGGAACAGGGGAACAAACACAAAAAATTACCAGGCCCTACGTTTTTTACATAAACGTGGGGGTGATAGAAGATTTTCTGCTGTTTCCTGATTTCTTTGGCAAGTTTTTGTTGCCATCTTTCGTGTCTACTCGTCTGTGACCGTTTCTAGCTCTAGAAATAATGATCAAAATTTATCAGCAACACTGTAGACCTTCAATCAGTTATTTTGTTTTGTTCAGATTGGTTAATTAGGACGTATATGCAAAGAATAAGAGATAAAATTTAATCTTGAAAGGGTAACAAGGGAACAAGGTGTAATTTTGGACGGGAACAAGGGGACAGAGTTAAAATTTTGAAGGGAACACGGGAACACAGACCCCCCCTGGGGGACCCTCAGTATTCACTGAACACGCACGCTCGGCTGCTTTTCGCATCATCTATTGCATTTCTTTAGAGAACTTTAAAAGCTTGTCATAAACAGCATACACTGGGTTTAAGTCCCAACACACAGCCAAAGTAAGAAAGTTATTTTTCAAACGGTTTAACTTTACCAATGAGTGTTTATCGATACGCAAATTTGTATTTGTTGTAGACAATTTCACAAAATTTTCAGCAGTATAGCCAGAATTCAACTGTTCGTTGGAAAAATATGTTTAGTAACCAACACCTCCAAATTATTCCCCTCATATTATTGCCTTTTCTGCGTGTTTGCTTCGCTATGAATTCTGGAGTGCATTGTTCTCCCAAAACACCCAATGTTCTTTGAAACTGAAAAACTTTACACACTACGAGCGCAGCTTAATTAGAAAGGTTAATTATGTAATTGCATCGCCATGTTTATAAAACATCGTTTCTGTTGTGTTGAGGCAAAAAGAGCAAATGATTATTAAAACGAAGTGACTCTATCGAAAAGGCGGCTGAATAGCCTTGACGTTTATCCAAAGCACAGTGCTTTTACAAAAACACTTTTCAACTTCTTCGAATGATCAAATATAAACATCTTTCAGTGTGTTCATTTTTTTCTTACCGTGACAAGCTAATCGTTTCAGTGTCCAAGAGATCACGGGCTCCAAAGCAGTCCGGTTATCACAAAATTCAATTAAACTGAGACTTTAAAAATCATTTAGGACTGAACGCTAAACTAACAAGCAGTTGTTTACAAACTTAACAATAAAACGATGGAAAAAATTATCTTATTTCCCTTAATCACAAACATACTCAAATCACATGAATGTACTCGCCTTTTAGAGAATTTCAAAGCTTTTAATTCCCCTGCATATTTCTTCTCTCCTGTAACACTAGTTGGTATACAATCCCATGTGCTTTACTAGGGTGCATTCCGCATAGACCCCACGCCGAAGTTACGCCGAGGGCTTTGAAAATGTACGCCGACTAGGCCACAATTCTACGCCGTTTGTAGCATACTACGCCAATAATTGCCCCGGGGCCCAGATCTTTTGCCGCCGCGCCGCCGCGCCGCCGCGAAAGATAGGCGGGTAAGAGAAATCCTGGGGCGCTTTCCATTCGACCAAAAATTCCGGAAATTCCGGGTGGGGGAGCGGATGGAACAGACATTTTCCGGAATTTCATTCCGAAATTTTGAGTGTACCTCGCGAGGTTGGCCTAAAATTCCGGAAAATTGGAATAACCGGAAAATTCCGTTCCATTCGACCATTCCTGCTCTGGTCCAGTTTCTCCGAGCTCGGAAATCGAACTCAAAATGGCGGGAGCTTCTTGTGTTCAGTGTTTTTAGTATTTTTATGAGACAGATGACTTAAATACATTTTTGCACCATTTTTGAAACTGGAGTGGCCACAGCAAAATTTGGTAATTAGTGCGAAAATGCATATAAGCTACGTGTAATGTCTTAAACGAATGTGTTAAGTGACGAGCACACTTTGCCCTCATAGTAGCCTCGGACTCGATTTAAATTCCTACGTATGTAGGAGGTAGCTACACTGAGGAACGTTATGTCGTCGTCCTCGCCTAACACATCGCTTGTTTCAACTTCAGAGTCGTCGAGCAACTCCAAAGAAGGTAAAAGAGGCAAAAAGTCCGCCATTATTTCGTGGAACGTGATGGCCTGTTGGTCCAACCAACTGGAAAATAACGTTCCATTCGTCACATGGAATACCCGGAATTTCATTCCGGTATTTTTGGTCGAAGGGAAAGCGCCCCTGGAGACTAGTTTGTTGAAGCGATATCCATGCTCGCTATCAGGAGCAAAAACATTTACTTTTCATCTTTATGCGTTCAGTGGTGGTGCTTTATTTTATGTAGCCATCGCTAGAAATCGAGGGCATAAGAGCCGGCTAATATTGATTCAGATTTTCGCTTATCGTTGATAAGGAACTATGAATTTCCGTTTTTATCAGTTATCACTTCCGCGCCTTATAATTTTAGAAACAATATTGTTCATATGAACAGATAATATTCAAGGTGTGCACCTTAATTCTCGCACAATATGCATTAAATACATACACTATCGTGTTTCACTTGCACAATTTTGCATTTGCTAACTTGTCAAGAAATATACATCTTGTAATCTTTGCGTTCGCTTTCACAGGTAAACGACATGCAGGAACTATAGATCCACTTAACATGACTTAATAGACAGAAGTCGGTAATTAGGTATACAGCGTAGACCAATAAATGTCCAAATTCCTGAAGCAAAGTATCCAATTGCTTGCTCTTTGATATAATTTGTCAATCCATGTTCTTCAATTTTAGGAATCATCTGTCAAACAAATGACGATCAGCGTTGGCACAGAATACACAATATTACGTGTTGTCTGACTTATCTGCCAGAAAAGGACAGCGACCTGAATACGAATCTATTCGATCCACGACTTTCGAGACTGAATAATGCTTCTCATATCCTGAAAAGAAAGCATTACGTCCGTCGGAGCGGATCACATCATCTCCTCTCAAATACAGGCTGACGCTTTCATGAATGATATCATCACACTTCTTTAATGAGGGTAAACGCCAGTTCAGTTTCGTTCTTCTGGAAAGTGTCTCATTTGATTTCTTCCAATCAAGGGCTAGCGAGCCGCGAGCGTTCACTGAAAATCAGCGAAAAGCAATAGCCCACTGCCCACAATAAAAAGAGTGGAAACACGGGGCGCCAGTGGGCGCGCGCTCAGTTATGGGATCGTTTGGAGGCGCAAGAAGTTAAAAACAAATGCGTGTGCGCACGTGCCTTCCCTAGTCCCAGGTTTCCACTCTTCTGAAAGCGAACAAATTCGCCTTCGAAGGTGCAGGTATTAGGTCAGCGGTTGCTTGCCAATGCTCGCTGGATACAAGTATTGTTGGTGTGAGAGGCGTTCTGCAAAGATATATGCACTCAAAAGGATCGTAAATTTATTTTATTTATTGGCCACAGCCGCCACAGGTCAAGTAGCCTTTCGTGGCTACGCCAGGTTAGTGAGGGTACGCCAGTTACGCCAAATATTGCCTTGATCACTCGCTTCAGTACGCCGACATCTTGTCGATCGCACGCCGGTACGCCGCAAAAATTTTAAAACCCACGCCGAAGATCTTCGGCGTAACCTAAACTAAATGCACCCTGGGTCACTGCTTTAGTCCAGCAAAAAAATGAAATGATAACAAAACAACAACACTTCGCACGGTGCGAACGCTGGCATCGTGTTCGATTTCATTCAAAAGACCAACAAGAGCCCGCGAACGGTGATGCGCAGAAAGCTGCGCAGAACGTTTTTCCGCTCTTAAAGGTACGAGATTCAGAGCGGAAAAACATTCTGCGCAGCTTTCTGCGCATCAATATTCGTGGGCTCTTGTTGGCCTTTTGAATGAAATCGAACACGATGCCAGGAGAGCGTTCGCACCGTGCGAAGTGTTGTGTGTTTTTTTTTTCTTCTACCATTTCATTTTTTGCCTGACTAATGTATCAGTCAATTCCAAAAGCGCCCATCCCGCCCCCGGGCATACCCCAGGTATTTGATCCAAAATTTGTCCCGCACGGTGGGGCATTTGACTATCGGCTAAACATTCGTCGGCGGTCGCCAGCTTATGTACTTATTGACTGAGTTAGGTCGGGCCGGACGGGAAAATATTTGGCTCGAGGTCATGGCGTACGGACCGAGCGCAGCGAGGTCCGTGCGCCATGACCGAGAGCCAAATATTTTCCCGTCCGGCCCGACCTAACTCAGTCAATAAGTGTTTTATCATATGGCCCCTTTAGACTGTTCATGAGCTGGTAGAAGATGAAGTTTGTTACAAAAAACAACAAATTTGCACAGAAAATTGATCTAATATGTTGTTTGTATTTGTTTTCTGGTTGTAAAATCAATTTACATGGTTAGACGCGACGAAGTCCTCTAAATTCGTATCGTTCGCGCCGTACGTGTTCCTAGCAAGGCCGTACGGCTTTTTCCGGCCCTGCTCGCGCTAAGGCGTACGGCCCTCATACGGGGATTTTCTCAATGGTTTTACAATGAAAGCGCGCGCGGGGCCGCACGGGTCATATGATAAAAAGGGTTTCGCGCATCTTTCGCGCACAAATATTCATTCATTCACCACGAGAGCCGCTTCGCTCCCTTCGCTTCAAGATTCCGCCTAGGTTTTCCGTTGTTTACTAAATATACAGTTGGAGCTTGGAGTGCCGACAAAAGACATCGGAAAAGAGTTTTGGCGCACAAATTTTCGGATTTGGTTTGAAAAAGGTAAGCGATTTTAGAATAAAATATTCATTATGAGCGGGGGAGAAAATGCTTCATGCAACGATTGATTTGCTATAGATTTACACTTGATTTGCCCTTTTTGAGGCCCTGCCAGTAGTGAGGCATTTGACCGTCTAAACTGGAAGCACAGCGGGGCATTTGATCAAAAATTTTCAAACAAGTCAAATACCCGGGTGTTTTTCCCCGGAGGGGGGGGATGGGCGCTTTTGGAATTGACTGATACATAAAGCACATGGGATTGTATACCAACTAGTGTTAGACGAGAGAAGAAATATGCAGTGGAATTAAAAGCTTTGAAATTCCCTAAAAGGCGAGTATTCATGTGATTTGAGTATGTTTGTGATGAAGGGAAATAAGATAATTTTTTCCATCGTTTTATCGTTAAGTGTGTAAACAACAGCTTGTTAGTGTAGCGTTCAGTCCTAAATGATGTTTAAAGTCTCAGTTTAATTGAATTTTGTGATAACCGGACTGCTTTTGAGACCGTGATCTCTTGGACACTGAAACGATTAGCTTGTCACGGTAAGAAAAAAAATGAACACACTGAAAGATGTTTATTTGATCATTCGAAGAAGTTAAAAAGTGTTTTTGTAAAAGCACTCTGCTTTGGATAAAAGTCGAAGCTAGTCAGCCGCCTTTTCGAAAGAGTCAGTTCGTTTTAATAATCATTTGCTCTTTTTACCTCAACACAACAGAAACGATGTTTTGTAAAAAAGGCGATGTGTAATTGCATAACTAACTTTCTAATTAAGCTGCTCTCGCAGTGTGCAAAGTTTTAAAAGAACATTGGGTGATGTAGGAGGACAATGCACTCCTGAATACAACAGAAAAGGCAATAATACGAGCTGGGAATAATTTGGAGGTGTTGGTTACTTAACATATTTTTCCAACGAACAGTTGAATTCTGGCTATACTGTTGAAAATTTTGTGAAATTGTATACAACAAAAACAAACGAGTGTCGATAAACACCCATTGGTGAAGTTAAACCGTTTCAAAAATGACTTTCGTACTTTGGCTGTGTGTTGGGACTTAAACTCAGTGTATACGGTTTATGACAAACTGAAGTTCTCTGAAGGAACACAGTAGAGAATGCGAAAAGCACCCGATCCCGAGCGAGCGTGTTCAGTGAATAATGGCCACACCGTATAAAATCGATTTAATAATCTTTGCGAAACAAATTAAAAAGCGGGTGTAATCAAAACCTGGGCCAGGGCCAGGGTCCATGGGCCACCCTATGGGCCACCTATAAAAAGATTTATCAATTTTTTTTAACTTTAAAATCATTT
>JAEMWC010001129.1:155000-215000 GCA_016490735.1 Pachyseris speciosa | reverse complement strand
TGCGCTCACTGTTGTTGATATGAGCTCTTCTTTGACAAAGGAGTTAACTGCAATTGGTCTCTTGGGAACGGAGTTAGACTTTACAGTCACGTCTTCCATATGCAAATCTGCTTCTACTTCTAAATCATGGCCGTTAATATTTGGTAAACTTTCCGATCTATGCAATCTGTTCCCTGTGCTTTCAAGTCCAATATCGTTGCGTACGACTTCCCCTTTCCTATCTTGCATCTTCTCGAGCCTCTGAGCTTGGTCGCGAAGATTCTGACTTGACAAACCGAGCTCGTAATATCCCATTGTTTCCCATAGATCTTTCATCACAGCCATGTGGCCTTTTTTTCTTCCCGACTCGAGTCGCGGTGGGTTGCTTGACTAAGCCAAATCCAGAGCTTTCTGTTTGCATTCCAATAAATCATCATTCATTTTATCTGTCCATTGAGTCTTGCTATTCATTTTGCGCCGAGTTCCCTTCACGGTTCCCTTCACGGCCATGTTAACACATGAATTTCTACCCTAGTGGGTAGGTCTTTTTCGTCGCTGGAGGTCTTGGGTGGAATAGTCAAAATGACAACCTCGTCTCACAAATGCAATTTTGTTGCTATAGGGTACACGCTCGTTATTTGTTGTTAGTTTTTCCGCTTAAAAGCGCTATTTTCAGTTGAATTTCTTTTATTATTATAATTTTATTACTATTATTATTATTATTATTATTATTATTATTATTATTATTATTTTTTCTATCCGCACTTTTCTATCCGTATTTTCCCATCCTCTATCCGCCATCCGCAGGTATCCCGTCCTAGTTTTACAGCCAACCGCCATCACCCCAATGATTATTAAATGATTTTAAAATTTTGATGATTTTTAAAAAAATTGATAAATTTAAAGTCCCAGTCTTTTTATAGGTGGCCCATAGGGTAGCCCATAGGGTGGCCCATGGTTTAGCCCATGGGCCCTGGCCCAGGTTTTGATTACACTTTGGCAAACACAGCATACACAGATTAACTCTGTCGCTAACCACAGTTGAGCTCTCGACCTTAGATATTCAGTGGTTTGCTTATATTGCCACAAAATGTGCAAAGGTTGATCATAACAACAAGACGTTCGGGCACGGTTTGTTTACACGCCGTAGGAACATTAGGGATCACAAGAACGATAATTAAATTTTTGCGTAACAATTTAAAAACCCGCTCTGGCAAAAAAACGAGGTACTTTGGCAAACTCAGAAAACGAAGACTATTTCTTTCCCTACCTTCAGTTGAGCTCTCGACCTTAGATATTCAGCAGTTTGCTTTTAGACAGCGACATTTTGTTAACCGACCCATGACAATAATGTGCTTCCGAAAGCGATCTCTTTTCATGTCGCGAGAGAAACCACGAGGACCTCAAAACGACCTCAGCACCTATGTTTTGCGCGACGAGGGCAATTTCAGCAACTTTCTGAAAACACAAGTGATAATTTTACTCGGCCCCATGCGATTACCTATCCAAACTATCAGTCCGGATTGTTTTCCTTTTTTCTCTTTTCTAGGACATTGAAGCTTTAACATGTCAAGGTTAACTGGCTTACTGTAATTTGCGAAACGAAATGAAAATCTGTATTTTGCGAAATGAGGATCTGTATTTTGCGAAATGAAAATCTGTATTTTGCGACATGAAAATCTTTAGCTTGCAAAAATCATCTAGCTGGAGGCTGAATCGGTTTCATGATAAAAACAAAGTGCGTGACGTCCAGCAAATGTTACTCCACTTCTTTCAGGGGCAAAGAGCCAAATCAGCCGAAAGTTGTAGAAAGGCATTTTTAAGTACCATATGGTGTTTGAAGTCTGTTTAAAGTGATGTTTTCATTAGCTAGAAGAATTTCATCTGTTCGTATTCCTTAGCTGAAATTTTAATTGCCTGCAAATGAGAACAAAATCGTTCTCTGAGAACTGAATTCTAGCTACCTTTTTTTCTTTCCGAAAATGCTAGCTGACGTTTTCGACTGCCATAAACAGCAATAACGACCTTTCCGAAAACCTCAGGGGCTATGATTTCCGCATTACGAATCTTTTAGGCCATGTTTTACTTGCGAAAATCCGAGTGCATTCTTTAATCGACGCCGAACCCCGAACAGCCGAAAGCGGAACAAATATCTACGGAAACTTGTCGTTGGGTGCCCTTGTTCTTTTAGGTCTTATGCAATTACGACACTTTTCCTCTGGTCTGCCAAATCATGCAAAATGGCAGGGCCATGAGATTGCTTTAAATATTAGAGTTTGATAAGCTGGCTAGAGCCAGTTACGGTAATTTTTTATTTGATGAATAGATCTGCGAAGGATATTGCGTGACGCTTTCCATTTCACGCGGAATGGCACAATCATTTAGACTCATCGGGCATATAACGAAGAATGATTGCTTTCCGTTTTTAAAGACTTTAAACGGTCAATGAATCCCTCCTAAATGAACTTATTCCATTCGCTAAATACATATTTTGAGTTCATTTCGCAAAATTCAGATTTTCATTTCGTTTCGTTTCGTTTCGTTTCGCAAATTACAGTAAGCCGCAAAAATGTTTGACCAAACACCGGACCAAGTGAGTCCAAAAAATGATTTTTGCGTATTATCGCTGAAATTTTCGACGTTCTGTGGTTCTTTTGGTTGCATTTTACCGTTTGTGCACGATTTGTTTGTTGGGGTGGCTAAACGATCAAACATTTGTTCGTAATGCAAAATTTTGGATGAACATGTTTTATCTGGATCAAACATGGAATGCCATTTAATGCAGAGAGAGGTGGCTAAACCTTCAAATATGCTCGTCCAACGATGTTGGATGAAAATATTTGATCGTTCTTTGATTGCTAAATTTGTTTTTGAACAAACACACGCGTCGACTGTATTGTTTTTTGATGTAATCTTTTGAGGTTTTTGAACCACAGTCAATTCCCGTTGACTGCTCTAAACATAACATATTGGCGAAAGGAAAGCCATGCGGTGTTGCTCAATGACCAGTAAAAAAAATTAATAATCGAGGAGCTCCGCCCTTTAGAATATCAATTAAATATAAATATCAATTAAATATTTTAAAAAAAACCATAGCCTTACCCCTTTGGAAAATGGCCAGAAATTAGAAATCCTCAAAAATGGTCTTGTTGGCCTTCTACCCACTCTAAATCATCGATAAATATTATACAGTTAATGTATGGTCCCGAGGGAAACAGTTAGTTTTGTTTTCCCTCGAGTCCTGATGTTTCCCTCGACTACGTCTCGGGAAACAATCAGGACTCGAGGGAAAACAAAACTGACTAGTTTCCCGAGGGACCATACATTAAGTGCTTTGCATTGTTATATACCGAGACTTTCCCTTCAACAATCACAGCAAAATGAACAAACAAACAAAGACGGCACTATAAGAACACGTCTTTTATATTCACAAGCCTGCTGAATGAATAATTTACAAATATTTAAAAGTACCTGAAAAAAGTAGAATATGCCAGTCTTGTAATTTCCGAATCTTTTCCACCTATTAGATGCCCAATTTCTTCGGCTTATACAGGAGAAAAACGTTTCCTTTTAGTTTCAGGTTCCATAACTTTTGTATTATCGCTGGTTTAAACTAAAAACTGGCAGTGTTCTCAGGTCCGCCCTGGTCAATCAAGCTGACGTGAGCACGTACTGAAGATCATGCCACTTTTTAGTCATGCACTAATCACGTGCTGTTGTATCCGGCGCGTGGCAACAACTGCGGAAATTGTATCCCGGTCGGGATACATTTGAATTTGGTCACATGACCAAGAATCAACCAATCGCAGTACTCGTTATGTTGAGTGAAAGTCTAGGTATATAACAACATTTCTTGATCAGGGAGGTACAAAAGTAGGACCGGATCAACTCAAATCGCCAGTCCGGGTCGGATCAATTTGGATTGACTCGGATCAACTGGGATCATAAAAAAAGAAGGAAAATTGAAAAACTGCGAGTTTTGCTCATAAAAAGACAATAGAAAAACTGAAAGTTTTACCTAATTTTCGGTTCAAATAGAATTGTAATACCTGTTGTAAATTGTGGTAATAGTTGTCGTGATTTGTAATAACTTACCTATCGTAAATTGTTATAACATGTTGTCGTGAATTGTAATAATCCAAGCTGTCGTAAATTGCAATAACATTTGTCGTGTTTTGTAATAATTCTTTCGAAATGAGAAATTATAAAGATAATTCAGTTTTTATTTATTCTTTCTTTTTTTTAGCCATTGGTAACTATGTTTTAATTCATTACTGGCCAATTACCATAACGTCGTGTTTCGGTGTTTCTTCCTGACTAGCTTGAAGAAAAAAATTTCGCGGAAACAGTACATACATGTTACCTGCAAGGCCTAAAGTAAATTTCACACTGAAAAATATTTCATTGCCAATGAGATTCTGCTTCTGTCCTCGACAGTAAATATAAGAAACGATCAAGACTTGAAAATGCAGTGTTTGTACGCCTGGAACCTGTACTGTGCCCGGCGTTCAGCTTCGAGTGGTCTCTCTTGTTTGAGGCTCGCCGCGTTACTTCCTTCCTTATCATAAATCACCGCGCACAATTTTGCAGCCAAGACCCCAAATCAGTGAGCTAGCTTCTGGACAAACTGGATTTGCTACTATTAGAGACAATTGTACTAAATCCTTAACAGAATAATGTAAATCGTGGTTGTAATATTGCTTTGGGGATCTCCTAAACATGGGGAATTCCAATAGTTTTGCCTAACCCTCACCTTTTAAGCTTTTCTACAGATTTGCAATTTTGGGTCTCTGATGGAAGAGGTTAGTTGGGGTAAGATTTTTTTAACTTTCTGTATGTTTTGCTTAATGACTGTTTATTTGGGGGATCTGATTTTGGGTCTCTGAGGGCAGAGGTTAGTTGGTGTAAGATTTTTTTAACCTTTCTTTATGTTTGAATTAATGATTGGCTTTGTTTTCATCTTTGGAGATCTCCTAACGACGGGGAATTGTAAAAGTTTTCTCTAACCCTAAGCTTTTCTACAGATTTGGAATTTCGGGACTTGTTAGAGTGAAGGTTAGTTGGGGTAAGATTTTTTACCATTTGCGTATCATTTGCTTAATGCTTGTCTTTACTTCCAGAATAGGGGATCTCCTAAATATGTGGAATGCCAATAAATTTCTCGAATTTGGAATTTTGATTCTTGTTAGGGTTAGGATAAGTTGGGGTAGTGATTTTGACCTTTTGCGTATATGTTGCTCAAAGTTTGGCTTTGATTTCAGCTTAGGGGATCTGCTGAATATGGGGAATTCCGATAGTATTGTCTAACCCTAAGCTTTTCTACAGATTTGCAATTTGGGCTTCCTTGAGGGTGGGGGTTGGTTGTGGTAACGTTTTTTGACCTTTTGCATATGTTTTGCTTAATGTTTGTCTTTGATTTCAGCTTTAAGGATCTCCCAAATATGGGGAATTCCAATAGTGTTGTCAAACCCTAGGCTTTTCTACACATTTGATATTTGGACTTATCTTAGGGTTTGAATTAGTTGGGCTAATGTTTTCCACCTTTTGCGTATGTTTTGCTAAATGTTTGGCTTTGATTTCGGCTTTGGGTATCTCCTAAATATGGGGAATTGCAATACTGTTTTCTAACCCTAAGCTTTTGTACAGATTTGCAATTTTGGTTTATCTTTGGGTGGGGGTTAGTTGGCATAATTTTTTTGACCTTTTACGTATGTTTTCATTAAATTTGTGCTTTCATTTCGGCTTTGGGGATCCCCTAAATATGGGGAATTTCCATAGTGTTGTCTAACCGTAAGCTTTTTTACAGATTAGCAATTTTGGCTTCTCTTAGCAGTTGAAGCAGTTAAAGATGCAGAAAAAAATAGCAAAACTGGTGGCCACCAGAACCTCTCATGAGGGACTTAATTTGGAATTTGAATTACCACCCGTCCCTCATGAGAGGTTTTTTTTTGTTTTTTGAATTCCCACCTCTATACCACCAGAGCACTATCCTTTTTGTTCCCACCTCCACTCCGCTTTGACCCTATCAGACCCTCTTAGGGCCAAGTATCTGTTTAATTGTTTTTTTCACCCTCCGGCTTGAGGTTGAACCGGCACTTCTGACAAGCCTAAGCTTGAATATAGCTCTACCCAACAACCCGACACCATCTCAGGGTGATTTTTTGTGTGTTTTTAACCCATGGAATAACGGCGGGGTTTTTCGTTATTCCATGGGGTGGCTTGTATACATTTCGCTAACGAAAGGCCCCCGCTTTTTCCAATCGTTAGATACTTTGTATACAAGCCACACTTTATCTGTGTAAAAAAAACCCTTTTATATGCGTTTGTATTTTCATTTTTATGCTTGTGGTACATAAATGAAATTTTCAAAGATAAAAAATAATACGCATGTGTAAAAATCGAAAAATCTAGAATCCCAGAACATGATGACGTAGTTTGATGACTCATTCGAAAGGGAAACCCCCCAAAAATGTTCCTGTCTCATATGCTAATTCTTCGGGTAAAGGGTCAGAAAGAGGGAAGTATTTTAAATTAAATATACAACAAAACTCACAATACTATCCTGAACTAGGCAAATCAGTGGGTTTGAGGCGATAAAAACACCACAGCTATGGTGTGACGTCAACAGCTAACTGAACTTTTTAGATTTTATAATGTCCGTATGCATAGCTTGTCACGCCATTATCGTGAATATACCGCTTGTCGTCAAAGCAGCTGAGTGATACTTTATTTATCTCATAACTTCCTAGTTGATGGTTTTGGCTTCTGATTGTTTTCATTCTATGATGCAACTGTTTATTATCAAATAGTGTCTCTTTATAATTTTCATGTTTGATGTTATTCTTAATAATATTCTTCTTAATTCCTTTAGCAGTCTTTCCTACTTTTTGGTTGCCTTTCATATAGCTATACATTTTCGATCGTAGACCGATGAATTCACAAATTGGAACTCCTGCAGCCTCATTTTTGAATTTACCAATTACTTTTTTATTCGTCTTATCGAAATATGGAGAGTATTCTGGGTAGCCGCTGTTGTCAAATTTATTTTTATCCTTCCAGAAATTTCTATAGACGTCTTCGGTTTCGATTTCATAGGTCAAACTGTCTGTGTCTGTAAATAATAATTTTGCTTCATCTCCATATTTCTCTTTGATGTAGTTGTAGTGGAATTCATACATCAATGTCTTGCTAAGGTCTAGAATACATCTCCCCACATATGCCGGCCTGTTCAGGGTAAGTGTTTCTTTAATCTTATGCACAGCTACTAGATTTTCATTGAATATTTTACTGCTAACATATGTCGGTTTAGCAGCCATTTTTAATAGTTTCTTTTCATCGGTGACTAATCTGACGTCTACTCGCTTTCTGAGGGTTTCCATCGTTTTTCCAAATACACTGTTATTCATCAGCTTGAAAAAGTCTTTTTCAAATGCGTTTTGGCATTAGTTCTTTTCTGAGTGTTGTAATCAATATATTGCCTGAGCCAAGGGGATTGATTGAACTCTAACACTCGGTGGACTTTAGTTATTTTCAAACCGAGATCAGTGTATAATTGGAGGTTCCTATAATGGAGCACGTATTTTTCTTTGTTGCTTAATGTTGGTATTAGTTTATGTACCAGACCAGTTGATATTTTATATTTCTTCGCGATGTTTTTGCAATAATCTGATAGCATGTCCTCGGTCACTTTAATCTTTTCCGGTCCAAGTGGGTAGTCATTATGCAGATCATGTAACTCTTGGGGTATTCTAAATCAACTTCAAGTATCAAACCCTTCTCACTATCTTCTTTATACTTAGCTAGGTCTATCTTATCGATCTGTTTTTGTGTCATCCATTTGAAACCACCGGTTGGTAAATATTGACTCATAGCCCAACCGTATAGATTATTAGCATCGAGATACATGATGTACTTCGAGGGCGCCTTCTCATCGTATTCTTTCATGTATTTATTGTTTGCTTTTCCATATCGGTTAACTATATAACTTATTCCTCCACGCATACCCTTTTCAATGAATTGAAACATGTCGATGTCAGTCATCAGTTCTAGTTTGATATCAGTCATCATAAGCATTGCATCCCACGAAAGCCCTGGAGACGTGAAATAATGACATGGGTCCAGTTTGTAGTATTCAAGACATGTTTTCCTGACGTTTTCGAATACATCAGCTAACAGAAGGATGTCTGATTTCAGGTATAGGTCATGATACTCACCCATATTTTTCAGAGAGAATTTATCCCACACATTCTTGGCATGTTTGTAATCTTCATCACTAATGTGTTCATTATTCAATATGCTGTAAAAGTCTTCTTTTGTTGGTAGCTTTTCATTGAATTTATCGAAACTGTCCATGTAGTCATATGGATAAACTCCTTTTTGTGACATTAAATCAAGATCATTACCCTTGAACTCTTGATAGGTGTATTTTAATGACTCTTTCGGTAGATTACTGACCAGTTTTTCCAAACTAGAGCTCATGAATTGGAAACTATCAATAAATGTTAGGTGATTACCAAGCATGAAAGCTATATACTTCTCCATGTTGTTAGGTATAGCATTGATTGCCATTTGACACTTTTCACCTTTCTTATTTGTGTAAGTGTGTTTCTTAACAATGGCTCCAATCTCTTGCATTATGAAATGACCATCATAACCTCTCAAATTATGGAATATAACAGGTATTTTTATTTCTTCTGGGTTTACTCTGAGTTTCAGATTACATTCTTGATGGGCAGAGCCTCTGTATTTACCAGTGATATGGCAATGATCTCGAACCCGAATGTCTTTATCGGTATATTTTTTATTGCAAATGTGGCATTTTTTGGTTTTTTGGAATTCCTCCTCATCCTCTTTTGTCATTTTTAATGGTTTGTTGAATTCCTTTTTCATGATACTTTTGCAATATTTAACTTCTTCCAGCATAGCCTCCATGAATTTGTACACTGCATTTTCACCTCTATAAACTGTTACAGGTTTGCTATTTTTATCATCATAACAACAGACAACTTTATAGCCGTAGCCACAGTCAGTATGCTTCTGATAAGCCTCTGTATATGATTTGTCATTATTAGCGGAGCTCCGACGGCCCGAAGGGCCGTCAAGCGGAGCACCATACCTATAGAAACCCGTCAACTGCTTTTCTCATGGTAAAAATGGCTAGCGGTATTGCTCGTGGGCCCGTACGCACGACGACGACGACGACGACGACGACGACGACGACGACGGAGTCGCCCAATAATTAATAATATCCTAATAATAATCATAATAATCCAACATGGCGGCCATACTCCACCTGGCCCAGCTGACCAGCTACTTTACAGCGTACATCTTTGATACTGGACATCCATCTTATAGCCAATTGACACCTGTCAAAACAAGGTATCCGCTGACCAGTGTAACGTGACCATATCGCGGGCTCAAGTTAAGACCTCATCG
This sequence comes from Pachyseris speciosa, assembly GCA_016490735.1. NCBI lineage: Eukaryota > Metazoa > Cnidaria > Anthozoa > Scleractinia > Pachyseridae > Pachyseris > Pachyseris speciosa. The sequence continues at coordinate 205,586 of JAEMWC010001129.1, read as the reverse complement.
AGGTCAGCTGTTTTTTTGAAGTTGACCGCTGACCAGGTACTTGCTTTCGATTGGATCGCAGGCTCAAGCCAAGTGTGGGTCACCCAAACCAAATCAAGGCCGTTAAAATTTTTCGCGCGCTTTCTGCGGCTGGTAATTTCACATTCAGTTGGTTTCTTTATTTTGAGCAAAACAACTTCATCTTCTTCGATCGAAGTTTGTCTTTCGCGTAAAAAGCATAAAGATCAAGAACTTGTCAAAAGATACTCCGGAAGGTGAATTTTCAAGTGATGAAAGGAAGGACGGAAGATTTTTCTCAGGAAAAGCTTCAAAGATTGTGCGGTTGAAAACAGTATAATTCAACGCTTCAAGGGCTTTCATTTCACCGCGGCATCTTGCATCTCACCAAGAAAAGTCATTTAACAGTTCACCGGTATTAATGGGAAGAATGAGTAGCTCAAACTCTGTGGAAGAAGCTCTTTCTTTGGACAAACCGTTCGCTATTTTTGCGGATGCTTGTTTTTACTTTACTGAAGCTTACGCATTTTCAAGTGGTAGAAACCTCTACAACACAGGACAGTGAGGTAAATTAAATAAATAGAAGCTTAACATTTGGTTTAATCGTTGTTACTTTTGTTCAGGAATGAAACTTGTCTTTTTCTCTAGAATGGATATAAATAACAATCATCTTACTCGTTTTGGACGCGAAGAAGTAGTTCAATTGTTTATTTGTTTTGTTACGTTGTTTTCTTTGCAAGCGAACGAGTGTTTTTAATCGGCTTGGCTGACTGTTTTTCGACCTTGGTTCCTCACAGTAGCGTTAAAAAACTTTTGCCCTTATCTTATCAACACGTAATCGCAATGAGTCCTCGTAAAATTAAGCATTAAAGGGGGAGACTCGAGCTCGAGTGAAAATAAAAAATCCGATCAAATGCATGTGCATGTGCACTTCTCAAAATCTGACATTAAGTTGTCAAAATGCTGCCAAAACAGTCAAAACCCAGCGCGCTTCACTTCGTCAAGTCTTTAAGAGATCTTCGTCGAAAGCAGCCTGTAAACAACAATTAAGTTTCGCCGTCTTTAAACATGTCGTTTGTTTGAACCGGTAAGAATCAGCGTTTGGATGTTAAAAACAGCGAAATGGGTTGACTGGCTGGCTGGTTTTGATAAATTTTAAAGTGGACGGGTCTGCGAGAGAAATGCTCGTTTGGTTTGGCAAGCGCTTTCTTCGTTATCTGGATGATGTTTTGCCACTGAGAATCATTAATTGAAGAAGGTTCTTCGGAAGACATGGGAAGTAACAGTAAAACCATCAGTCAGCATGGGTCAGCATGAGAGTTGGACGAGCTTTACCTCGCTCTCTCCTTTTTTTATTATTTTTGACGTTCTGGGGCGTTAGTATTTCACCTAACATTGCAATATGCCCTCTGACACTCAGTAACGCTTCTTCTGAGACTGTTGGCGAGTTTTCATATTGTGCCGAAGTCTCAATTTCGAACTATATCTCTGTCAAGTTTTGTTCGTCGAGCGGCCATCTTGGTTTGCTTCCTAAGCGGAAGAAGCACTTCTTCTTTCGTAAAATTAGCTACTATAGCAATTCATCTGCCTCATTCCAACCGGATAACTTATTGTCATGTGGGGATATCCATCCGAATCCTGGTTATGGTAGTACTTCGGCAGGCGACAACAATTCCCGTGTTAGAAGAAAGCCGCCCACGTGGAAGCATCCGTGTGGAGTTTGCTCGGATTCTGTTCGCTCAAACCAAAAAGGAGTTCTTTGTGATGGATGTTGTAAGTGGTACCATATTAAGTGTATCAACATGGATATTAGAACATACGCCGATTTGGGTTCCTCCGATGAAACTTGGTACTGCTCCAACTGTACTTTTCCCTTTAACTTCACTGATTCGTTCTTCGAGGAATCTACTATGGGCGATATTAATACCAGTCTACAATCGTCGCTTTCAGGTTCTACTGACGGTGTGCGGAATAATTTCCCAAAAGTTTTATTTCTAAATGCCAGAAGTATACGGAACAAAGTCTCTGATCTACAAGCATTGCTACTCTTGGATTCGTTTGATGTTGTTGTTATGGTTGAGACATGGTTGGATCGTAACTATCAGGATTTTGAACTCAATCTTGAAGGCTATAACATTTTCCGGAAGGATAGGTGTAATAGACGGGGAGGTGGAGTGCTTATAGCTGTCAGGAATCATATCTCTTGTATTCACAGGCCTGATTTGGAGGTTAAGTCGGAGATGATAGCTCTCGAAATTCGTCCAAACCCTACCATGTGTATTCTCTTTTCTGCATTTTACAGACCACCGAATGCAGATGAGTCATTTTTGTCACATTTTAGAGAGTTTTTGGTTAAATACTCAAGAACTGGTCTTTCAAATCTTGTTGTAACTGGGGATTTTAATTTTCCACACGTTGATTGGAATCTTGGATGCCCTACAAAGTCAGACCCTGAAACGGAGGATTTTTGTAACATTTTGGATGACTTTTTTTTGGTTCAAAAGAACTTACATGCGACTCGAGATCTGAGAAATCCTGGATCCTCTGGCAATGTGTTGGATCTGGTCCTGACCAATAATGACATTTTGGTTGAAGATGTAGTGGTGCATCCACATGCATTTGACTCAGACCATCATCCACTTACCTTTAAGTTTCATGCTAAGATGAGAAGGCCCAATAACATTCAGCGAAAGGTATACTGCTACAAAAAGGCTGATTTTAAAGGTTTACAGGAGTCTTTACAATCTATTCCCTGGAATCTAGTTACATGTGACAACTGTATTGATACTTCCCTGATAATGTTTCAGGATCTTTTGTTCTCTGCTGTCAATCAACATATACCACAGATAACAATTAAGCGACGCTCAAGGCCTCCCTGGATTAACAATCAAATAATGAAATTAATTAGGAAAAAGAGAAAACTTTGGAAGCAAGTCAAATCTAATGGATCACCGGAAATATTCTTAAAATTTAAGGAACTGAGGAGGAAAACGAAGAGACTTATTAACACAAGTTATTATAATTATCTTCAATCACTGTCTGGAAAACTTCAGGATAACCCCAAATGTTTCTGGTCTTTTTACTCTGCTAAATCAAAAACTAAGAGAATTCCAGAAACTGTTATCTATGATAACGTTTATTCTACAGATACATCGTCCAAGGTGGAACTTTTTAATAAGTTCTTCCACTCAATTTATTTAAAAGATTCAATGGATGTTAATAGTCTGGCCACTGATGTTGTGAATCCTAACCTGTTATTGAATGTTACCACTACAGCATTTGAGGTGCAGGGAATTCTAAGAAAGCTTGACATCAGTAAATCACCTGGTATGGATAATATACCATCCAGAATTCTACGACTGTGCGCAAAGGAACTGTCGGTACCCTTGTCACATCTGTTTAATTTATCTTTAAGATCAGGTGTCATGCCCACTATATGGAAATCTGCCAACATCACTCCTATACACAAGAACAGTAATAAGGAATTTGTTGAAAATTACAGATCAATTTCCCTGTTACCTATCCCAGCAAAATGTTTGGAGCGTCTTGTGCATACTGCTATCTATGCACATATTTCGCCTTATTTATCTGAGTGGCAACATGGGTTTGTAAAAGGAAGATCCTGTGAAACACAACTGGTCCTCACCCATCATCAATGGGTCACAGCTTTAGATGAAGGTCGACAGGTGGATGTTGCTTTCATGGATTTCTCCAAGGCTTTTGATAGAGTGAATCGTTCTATTTTACTACAAAAGCTTTGTAATTTTGGAATTTCTGGCTATCTATTGAAGTGGTGTGAAAGCTATTTGAGTGATCGTTGGCAAAGAACTGTGTTGGATGGTGTCTCCTCCACCTGGTCGGAAGTTCCATCTGGTGTCCCACAGGGCTCCATTTTGGGCCTTTATTTTTTGTTGTTTTTATAAGCGACTTGCCAGATGTCGTTCTCCCTGGAAATACTATTGCGCTCTTTGCGGATGATTGTAAAATTTCAAGAATCATTGATGATGCTAGTGATCAACTCTGTTTTCAACAGGACCTGGATAATCTCCATCAGTGGAGTATTCGCAACGCTTTGGACTTTAATGTCAAAAAGTGCAAAATTATGAGAATAACAAAGAAACAGCATCCTTATGTCTCTAATTATTCCTTGGACAATTCTATTTTGGACGAAGTTAAAGAATTCAAGGACTTGGGAGTAACAACTACTGATAATTTTAATTGGAACTCCCACATTGATATTATTGTTTCCAAAGCAAACAGAATGCTAGGGCTAATTAAAAGGTCATGTAGAGGTCTGGATGACGCTAAGACACTGAGAACTCTCTACTGCGCATTGGTTCGATCAAATGTTGAATACTGTTCTGTGGTATGGTCACCCTACACCAAAAAGAACATAGAAAAGCTTGAAAGAGTACAAAGAAGAGCAACCAAGTTCATTTTAAAGACTGAGGACAATTATGAGACTCGCTTAAAGAAGCTAAATTTGATGTCACTAGAAAATAGGAGATTCATAGCTGATGTTACATTTTTATACAAAGCTCTAAATGGAATAAGTAATATTAATATAGATTCTTATGTTGATTTTTATTCTGATGCTGATCATTATTCATTTAGGAAATATGATTATTTATCTCTTAAAAAGAAATACACAAGAACAAATCTCCTCAAATTTAGTTTTTTTCATAGGATAGTTGACGCCTGGAATCTTTTGCCTTACGATACTCGTAAAGCAGTAAGTGTAAATATTTTTAAGAAGGGAGTTGAGAAGTATTTGTTGGATAATATGTCAAATTAGTTATTTATAGACCCTCTTATTAATTAATTTATAGTTTTTGATATATTTATCCCACTTGATCTCTATGTGATGGCTGATTGATTTTTGATTTTTATCTGATTTTAACGTAAGTTGTAATAGTATAAAAACATTGGTGATCTGTTTGTTATGGGGTCCTGGACTCCTTTACGGATTATCCATATGGCTATTTTTACTATTCGTTTAGTATGTACTATCTCTGATGCCATTAAATTGTAATAAATAAAGTGTTTTGTGTAAGCCAAGGAAAGATTTTGTGGGAAATGGCTCTATTATTCAGCTCTGTCGCATTCCGAGTGATTGCTGTCTCAGTGATTCCTGTTGACTGCTCTAAACGATCAGGTACGGACCTCTTTTTTGTCTTTTCTACGGACATTTATGTCAAATCTGCTAAGGAAATTTTCTAGCTTAATACAAGATAGTTTTGTTACCTGTCCAATTTCTGCACCTTCTCCAAGAATCTTCGAAGAAATATTATTCATATTGTGCTTTGTTTCCTTGTAATAAGTCTTATGTTCGTTGTTATATTGTTTCTGAACCGCGGTCAATTCCTGTTGACTGCTGTAAACGAAGAGTTTGTACCCTTTATTTTTTTTTTCTAGGGGCATTTATGTCAAAATAAATACCGATTTTCCTAGCTTTATCATTACAAGCTATTTTAATTACTAGCTAGTCTTGTTTAATTTCTCCACCTTCTCCTTCTTCGAGCAAACACTCGCCGGCATCGTACTTTGTTCGCTTGCAGTGTTTTTGTTTTGTTTTGTTTTGTTTTTGATCCGCTTTGAATCCCTTTACGCTTTCATCTCAAAGTAGTTAGACTCAAGAATGTCCGTCTTTTGTTTTTTCTTTTTTGCAAACGTTTACTATCGAAAACTCTTCGTTTTCCCTGCTGCTGCTCAATTGTTTTGGACACAAATTAAACTGGCCCAAATAAACTCTTGCGAAGTTGCTCGGTGAGAGTGTGCAGCTCCGATTCTAGGCTTGGCATGGCTAAATATATATATGGCCTTCAGCTTTTCTTTTTTTAATCGCTACATAACAGACTGGAATGGTGTTCCATCGAACATCATGCATGCACCTTTAAGCAGTTTTAAGTCCTATCTATTACATTATTAGTGTCAATTTTAAATCAGATGTAGCTTGTGAGTGACAAGTATGTAATTTAATTAGGTTTGCTTTGGATTACTTCATGATTTTTAGTCTCAATCTCAAATCAGGGGTGACTTGTAAGCGAGATAAGTATTTGATTTAATTTGATTAGGTTAGCTTTGGGCCACGTTTAAATTTCACCTCTTAGTTTTTAGAATGTGTAATATTAGATAATATTCTTTGTATGGGAATTTAGTTTCTCCCAATTATTCTCCAGTCATGCACTTTTTTGTTTTGTATCAACTTAGTTGTATTCACATGACAAAGTATTATTAAACTTAAAACTTAAAATTAAACTTAAAGTAAGCTCTTTCTCATCAATGTACACATCCTTTGGACTTCCTCCTCCTGCATACAGTCTTTCAATTAATTTTATTAGTAGCTGGTCACACCAATCTTGTGGGATGTTTGGATGACATTTGGCATTAATGTTTAATGGAATCTCTGATGTTTGATGAAGTATGTTAAGATCAAGTTAAGATGGCTAACGGATTTCCAGCACTTTTGCTTTGATGAATCACCTTGATAGTGGTATCAACCAAATGCTCAATATATTATTATCAAGTTGTTTGGTCTTGCACTTAACTGGCCAGAAGAGCAGCTGGATTTCTTTTTGAAAACACTGTAGGTGCATTGAGTGATGAGCTTAATGTTAGCAAGCAGTTTTTTTTTGTGATAGTAAGGTCAAGAAGTAATTGATCAAAATAAATATCTTGGTCTTAATTCATGGCATCTAAATATTTTTATTGATTTCCATGTATCCTTCTTTCATAATTTTGTGAGGCATACATATATCCAGAGGATACACAATTTCCGATTTCTGACTATCTCATGGGAGGCTGTGGATAATTGAAATTGCATTCATTATGAAGTGATGATCTGAATCACTATATATCTGATGTGATACTGATTTCAAGGAGCAATCACCAGGCTTCTCCACCAATTTCTAGTGGCTCTAAACCATACCTAAGTAGCTAAGTATGTAACTAAGTTGCCTACAGTTGAACGGGGAAACAGACCTGTCCTTAGGTATTGCTCTAAGATGTTAAGAAATGTTTTGTTTTAAAAATTTATAGATGAAAACTAGCTTTGCAGGTTCTTTTTTACACAAGGTATTAAAGATTATTTAAACAAAAACCTACCTCAATATTTTTATTTTGCTTTTTTAACATCTCCAAACTCAGTTTGGAAAGGAATTTTTATTACCTTACTCAATAGAACGCTTGTTTTTAGGAGGGGTGGGGGTCCAAATTCGTAAAAGGGGATTCATATCTGCTAGCAGTTCTGGACTAGGGGGTCCAAATCTGATCCACAAGCAGATCTGGACTGGAGGGTGCAAATCCACGTGGGGTCCAAATCTACTGTGCCACTGGCTCAGATCACCTTTCCATACTATTTTCTACAGCATTGGGTCTGTAGCTTCAGTGAGGTCAGATGGGTGATATGACAAGCAGACTATATGTAAATGCCGGTAGAAAAAGAATGCTTTTGGAGCTCCGCTTTTAGGCTTGGCTAAATATATATATTAGGTTGACAACCGTGTATTTTTTCTGTGATGGCTTCAAAATCAGCATAGATCACGAATGGTATAGGTTGTTGTTTGTGATAATTATTGAATTTTAGTGTATTATTGTTCTTGTCTGGCATTTTAATGGCTTGAGTGCCATTCACCTGAATGCAATTGTCTTTGTGATTATTTAGCACTCTTTCGGAGCTGAAACACTGCAAACAATGCATACAGAAATGCTTTCTTTCCTTATGTTTCGTCTGATTGTACATCAACTTGTCAAAATCTTTGATCAACACATAATGCTTGTTTTCATTTTCAGTTATCAGAATAAGATTCAAACAGTCTTCATACTTTTCTTTTGAAACGTATATTGGATATGTTTGTTTATCTTCATAACCGAAAACATTAATGTTGATCTCATTTTGCTTTTCTATTTTATTGTACTGCTTTGTGGTTACTGGGAATTCAATCCCTGTATAATCCAATTTTTCAATGTATTGTTTGTCTGATTTTTTAATCCTCTGTGGGTTTTTGTCTTGTGGATTCAAATGTCTGATGTGACACCATCTGAAGCATTCATTATCCTCATTTTTCATATTAATCAATCCCTTTGCATTGTTTCTGAGTTCCTGTGGTAGTTTTATGTATGAGGAGCCTTTCATTGGTTGATATTTGACAACATTGAGGTAATGATTGTCAACAGATTCAATAGTCCAACCAGAACCTTCAGATACCCATACAGCTATTTTATTCAAGATTTGTTGTTTTGATATTTTTAGTGATTCAATAACTTCCAGATTATTCACAATTGTTTGAGCTACACTGTTGAAATATGCGGTCTTATACTATATTTGTCCATCTGATGTTTTTGTGAATGTTACCTTTAGTGTTTCGACAAATTTCAGTCCTTTCATTTCATTTAACAATTTTTCAATATGTATTTCGATTGCCTTTCTTGTGTTTTGTAGTTGCGCTAGCGGGTCTTTGTCATTTTTTATGTCAATTTCATAAGACTTTGTGTATCCTTTCAGAGCTTTCTCTGTTTGCTCTATCTTAGTTCTGGGTGCTGGTACAGGTCTCTGAACTGGCTTTTTAGTTCTGGGTGCAGGCGTTGGTTTGTCTCTGAACTCTAATGGTGGAGGAATTATGTTGTTTTCATAATCTTGAACCATTTGTTTTACACTCCTGCGAGGCGCGGGCACAGGTTTCACAATCCTGGGTGCGGGCGTTGGCTTCATAGTCCTGGGTGCGGGCGTTGGTTTATTTGTTGTGATATTTTCAAGCTTGTTCTCAATATTTTCAAGCCTGTCATTCATCTTCATCAACATTTTGATTAGTTGAGATTTACTGAGTTTCTTCAGATTTCTCTTGTCCATACTATTGGTTAAGATAATTTTTTTCAATTGATTCATTATATATATATTCTATACATTTTTATTTATATGTTTTTCAAGTGCGCGTTTAAGTATGATCAATTCAAGTGATCCATTTAATGGATCCTTTGAACTGTATTATATTTTAGTTTTTTTAATGATAATTTTACCGTGTGAATTGTCATGTCCGCTTGCTCCAATCATTTGCATGACCAAATTGATGTCCCTCTCATCAACACCAGACCTCAGATTTGATTGGTGTTTTTTTGTCTTAATATGATTCCATTTACCAGCTAATGTGTAGTTCCTATTTGTTTTACAAATATCACAGTACCATTCTTTTTTCAACATCAAAGTTGTTTTTTTCTTTCTTAATTCTTCAGCAGTATAAATCTTTGGTCTACCTCGACCTCTTTTTGGCTTTTGACCTTCAATATTTTCATTTTCTTTTTTCATTACAATATATTATAACTATATATATTTAAATATTTTTCTATAAATAGCCAGAAACAATAATATTTTTGGCTACCAAAATAGCAATATAGTGTATTGAAACACTAAGCTCTTTGTTATATATAGGTTAGATAATATTCTTTTATAATAATTTCATATATCTTTTAAATCCTTCATTGGTATCCAACTGTTAAAGTCGTCACTATATCCCTTCCACTTTACTAAAGCTTGTTTCTTCTTGTAATCCCTCCGAATGACCTTATCAATTCTAAATACATCCTGTTTAGCTCTCAGTAATTCTTGTTCATAAAAACTCCCTTGAATATCTTCACCTCTGAGATCTTTTAGTTTGTATGTTATTGGATTAGTGTATTGCATCTTATCAACTGTGAACACTTCCTTAGTCCAATTTGGAGTGTATCCTTTATCGAAAGTCTTTCTTTTGTATTTACTAATTCGAACCTTGTCACCAACCTTGAATTTTGGTTTAGATGTTACTTGTTTCATGTCACCGTATAAATTGAAGTAAACGGTTCCTTCATTCCTCTTTTTACTAGCTTCTGTAGGTGTCATCTTTATGCTTGAATGTTTGGTATTACTATACTTTTTCACTAATTTTGGTAACATGTCTAAATACTGTGTATTACCTTGAACAGTGAACTGCTTCCACATTTTAGTTTTAATTGTTCGATTCCACCTTTCAACGACTGAGGATTTCTCCTCATTCTCAGTTGAGTACATATGTATCCCATTTTTCTCTAATAAGTCTTTCACATGTTTGTTATAGAATTCTTTTCCCTTATCAACCCATAGATATTGTGGTTTTCTGCCTTCCTTGAATATTGTTTTGAATGCTTCAGTGACAGATTCACCTTTCTTATCCTTCAATGGGACAATCCAACCATATTTGCTGAAGACATCAATAACCATAAGAAGATATCGATAACCTTTATTCCATTTACTAAACTGTTGCATTTGAACAAGATCAGCAGCCCATATTTCATCAATTTTATTTACAATCACACGCCGTCGAGTAAAATTGCGTTTTATGGGTGTATGTAATTCATCAGCTAATTTTTCTTGCCAGTTTTCTTCACTCGACGGCTTTTTCCGTTTTTTGGAACACCTAAACCTAGTTTCTCCTTTTTGTTGATTAGGAATCTAGCTGTTTGACCCCATTTTGGCATTTCACCATATGGTATTTGATCGAGAGATTTTACCATTGTTCTGTCACAATCACCTTTATCTTTTCCCATATCATAACAAATATCGTGGTAAGCTGCTATTTCATCCACCTTATTATAAGGTGAAACATTCCATTTCAAGACCTCGCCAGTGTTTTTATCATACTCCAGCTGTTCATTTAGCGGATTATATAGTCCCATATACTTATAGTTACTGGGAGTCCAACCTGCTTTTGGTTTTGGTAGTTTACCGATCATCTTGTGAATGTCAATAGCGCCGCCGTAATCCAATCCTTTAATATCCGTTTTATACATTTTTTTCTTGTCAGAGCGTTTGGGTCTAATAGCAGTGCTCAATTGCATTAAGCCTTCTTTACCAACCTTTGTAATCACTGGCTTTGCTAGGGAAAGTCCTTTATCAATCAATTGCTTTTGCAGCTTTGGATTTCTCATTGCTTCTGAAGCATAATATCTCCCCATTTCAACACCTTTCTTCGCTAAATAAGGGACACCGTGTTCCAAGAATCCTGTTAGTGCCATATCTGCGGCTGAATCTAGTATGCCCGCCCCTTCAGACGGGCTACCCCGTTTCCCTGGTTCTTAATGAATTTAGTCTTTGTTATCCCACATTCAGCGCAAGTGCATTTCATCATTGTTCGACCATTTTTTGTCTCTTGATATCTTTCACTTCCTGGTACACATTCAGTGATTTTCTTCTGTTTGACACAATATGATTTCATATACTAGTGAGTTAGATATTTTCAAAGTAGTCTATGATGAATCTATGATTGACACTCGTATCTGTTGAACTGAATTTGGAATTGTGTATTGTATCCAGAATCGATCTGCCTTTTTGTTTCTCGAGAAGATAGTACAAACACCAATATCCACACAAGACTGAATCCCTTTCTTGTATCTCATCACCAGAGTATTCAAGTTGTTTCCCACTTGTAGCCATATATATTTGAACTTCTGTCGGCATCATCAATCCGAATGAGTCAAAGTATTCACAGTATGTGTCCATATTCCGATAACATACCCAATGAGTGCCAGGTCCAATCCGACTGTCAAGATTGACAATTCCACATTCTTTGTTCTTTATTTGTATTGGAAGAGAATCCCGACTGAAAACTCCTCTAAAATGTTTTATTCCAAGTTGTTTCACCCAATTTAAAAAATCAAAGTTGGATAATGGTTTATTAATGAATCTTACAGTATTGTTCCTAGTATGGGGATTGAATTGAATGGACTGTTTTTGCCTAGTAGAAGTCCTTTTCCTTTGGTCTTTTTTTTTTTCATTCCATAACCGATTGTGTCTTCCCATGTACCGAAAACTGGGGGTGATCTCCATGGCATCATAGCATGTTTTCCACCGCTTTTATTTGCTGAATTGGTATCTGGAACGTGAACAGGCAAGGACCGTCTTGTACGTTTGCGATCAACCTGCAAACCTTTCCCGGTCAAAGCACCCATTAGCAGAGGAATCCCAATACTGGCGAGTACTGTTCCAATACCTTCTCCAATTTGGGTTTTTGTTGGTTTGATAGCAAGTTGTCCACCAGACTGCATCGCATTGACAAGATCAGCCATTTGTCTCACATTCAACAGATTTCTGAAATTCAATAGTTGGGACAAGTTTTGATTAGGAATAATAAATCCTCCTTTCTGTTTCTTTCCAAATATTTTTTCAACACCAATACCTGCTAATGAAGAAAGAGCGCCAGTGGCCAATGCTGGAGCTGCCTTAACTGCCGCCTTAGCTGCAATTGGCAATAGTTTTGCCCAAAGAGAACCTCCATGTACCACAGCTTTTCTGATTTGAGTTTTTGATATATTGATGTCTGAACCTTTTCCTGATCTTCTTGATTTCATCAGTTTGTTGATTTGGCTTTTAGTCAACATGAGTTGATCATTGCCTGATAATTCACTATGCGATAACCTCAATGTTACAGCTGAATTTGATTTCATGGCTTTTGCCAGTTTTTCTTTCTGACCTTGTGAAAGTTTATTTCCATGAGGGTAATAAGTAGTCATATAATATGTTTATACTAAATTGTATTTAATACAAACAATGGTTTAATTAATTATTTAATTAATTTAATTTGTTTAATTTATTTAATTATTTAATTAATTTAATTTATTTATTATTTTTTGAATTAATTTATTTCTTTTTTTATTTATTAATTTATTCCTTTTTTTAATTAATTCCTTTTTTTTACAATTAATTTAATTTGTTCCACAATTATTTTTTCCAATTGTTCCTTTTCATCTGGTGAAAGTGTCACACCATGATAGTAATCAGTACTCATATAATATTAGATTACATAGATCTCAAGACGATTTTACCATCTGTCTTTCTCCTCTCAACATCCTGTTCATAGAGGACCAGTGCATACACGCTGTAATCAGCATTTGTTCCAGCACTCAAAGTGTATTTGAAAGTCAGTTTAGTCATTCCGTCTTTTATATCCTGTTTCTGCTTTGTCAAATCGAAATAAACGAAAGGGAATATTGAGCCAAAGTTGCTTCTGTTAAGTAGGGTGCTTTCACTGAAGTCATTGTTTGCATGAACATATTTCAGAACATCCCTAAACACTCTTGTTGGCTCCGTTGCTGGCTCATAATGAACCTCTGGATAATCATTTCCATTGCCAACCTCGAGATAACAACTATCCAGTGTTTGGTTATTTGCAACTGAGAAGGTGTTATAGAGAAATGTATTGGCTGTCTGAGACTCATCATTGGCATCGTTGATGATGAATACAAATATATGCCTTGGTTTGTTTATTCCAGTTGAAATACGGAAATTGGCTGTCTGCTGTCTTTTAGAATTACTCCTCTCAACCATTTCTCTCATGTAAGTCTACTTTCGGGTGTCAAGATACTTGCTCATATACAAAGACTTTCCAATTGAATTGAAAAGAATACGTGGAACAATCAGCTGAAATTTAGTGAGTACCACACGGCAGTCATCAGAAGCCTGCCAAATCAAATTTGCATCACTTTCACCTCCAAGATTCACCTCTACTTTAGAGTTAGGCAAAAGCTCATCCCAAAGGCTCTTGAAAAATCCGTATCTATTCATTGCCAATTCTGCATTTACAGAACCGTTTGCACCATTCAACAGAGCTTTACGAGCTGCGAAACCCTTGTTGTAATTTGCCTGAGCTGCTCTGTGTTCAGCATGCCTGTTGGTGTCAAGATAGTAGAACTCATTTGTTGCTTGACTTGAAGCATTACCCTGTGAATACTCAAGTAGTGTTTTGATATTTACGGCATGGTTGGCGTCACGACATTCATAAACATCAACACCATTAATTTTCACATTGATTGTTTTAATGAAAGCGTAAATTGAATTAACAATACCGTTTCTGTCATCATCAGCGATAGCGGCACCATCTGCAAGCTTATTTACTTTGAAAATAAAATTCAAACGAGCATTGTACCAATCAAATTGTGTAGTCTCTCCACTGTTATCAGCAACGAAGCGGTGGCCTGTTTTCCTCTGATGAGCATTGTTTGCAACAACTGTGTTTAATGGTGTCTCAAGTTCGAATACCACATCTTCATATCTTTCGATATATTTTGAGTCGCGATAGTTTGACATATATTAATGGGTTAGATAAAGTTATTCATTTTATTTTACGAGGTCTGCCACGACCTCTTTTAATACCACCCCCACTCTTGGTTTCACTCTTGGTTCCACTCTTTCTCCTGCTCAAAAGTTGAATAATTTTATCACTGGCTTTTTTTCCTGCGTGTTCACCAATTGCTGTTGCTGCTTTTTCGGCTGCTTTTTTCCAGCTGCTTTGGCGATGTCAGACAGAACACCTTCACCATGTTTTTCATATTTGTTATATTCAAACCGTTTCATATAATAATAGGTTTTATAATTATGTTCCTCTCAAGAATACCTCAATATACCAATCTATTCCGTTCAAATCAACTGGAATTCCTAAAGAATCTGTGATGTAAAATCGTATTGTGCTGATTGTATGTGTTGAGACTGGGTTCCATGAAAGAAAACGAGGTTTATAAGTGAAAGGAAAACTTCTGATGAGATCTGTGACTGGAATAACAGCGATAGTATTTGTGGAATTTCCATCAACAATGCTATCTACCACAGCATCACAATTAATATAGATTTCATCTAATCCTCGTGTTATATCAGGCAAGATTGTTCCATACTCTGTTTCATTGATAATCTTTGAATCGAAACCGATACGTTTTCTGAAATCATTATTTCTCAGATCCACTCGATAATTTTCATCAAGTTCCATTGAGACACGATATGTTGACAAAATGAAAAACAAATCGATACCGTACTTATATCTTGTTTCGTCTTCTTCAGATGGATTCAGTATATGTCCATTTTTTTTTCAAGTACTCATGAATGTAGTTATTGATTTCATCATATGAGTACATCCCATCAACAAAAGTTATTGTTTGCCAGTTTGCACCTTTGTCATGGCTATATTTAATTTGATTATTCCCATAAGATTCTCTGATGTTGTACCAACTGTATGTCATATTGATAGTCTTTACTGCCATTTCATAAGTCAAATCATCCGATAATATGAGAGGAGTATTGAATCTTTTTGTGAAATCATGACTCTTACTGACACCTATTTTGTCTCTGTTTTTGCTGTTGAATCGTAGTGAAATTTCAGTCATATACTATTACATTAGATATTTCATTATTATTTTATTGAGCTCATTATTTGAGACAACACCCAACCTTTTTAATACATGCAATATGTTCACAAACTCATTTCTTACATTTGCACTGTTATTACCAGCAAAAATAGATCCACCAAGCAACTGTAGTCTTGAAAGCAAGTCACCGATATTATTATAATGGAAAACACCTGCTCCATATTGCACTTTTTTCTTTCTCATACCTTGTCCTGTTTTGTATTTGTAAGAAGCTAATACATCTCCAATCGTTTCTCTATATTTCTTCAAAGTTTTTAATTCTTGATTATAAGATTTTTTGTCTTCTAGTGTTTTTGCTTTTGATTTTTTATTTCCTAATTTCTTGGCGATTTCTACAGCTTTTTTCTTTTCTTCAAGAAGTTTTTGTGGTAGGACTTGAGTCAAATCATTTGCTTTCAAAAGCTTGTTATTTTTTAATATAATTCTGTCATCTTTATTGAAATAGTTATCGATATTTAAAATGTTGGGTTTAATATACTCTTCCTCATCTTTTGGTGCTTCAATGGCATTAGGAAGTTCCGTATCAAATATAATTGATCTGAGATTAGATTCCATAACATCATCAAGTCCTTGTGTCAAAGCCTGTTGATTTTGTTTCAACTGTTCAATGACTTCATCCTGTTTTTTGTCAACACTTTCTTTCACACTCTTCTGAACATCAGTGGAAGGTTTCAATAATTCAAATGTTTCATCATATGCATCCTGTTTTCTGTTTTCATAAGTCTTAACAACCTCACGAACTTCTCTTGTCCTATTTCCGGCTTCAATTCCACTTTGAAGAAGCCTTTTCATACGCTCTATTTCCATACAAGTACATTGGATAAAATCTAATCTAAACTATTTACATATGGAAATTCCAAATTACGACATTTTTCATAATTCAAACAAGTCTTTCAGACAGTTGTATCCATATATGCCAAAAGATACATTCAGAATGTTATTGGCTGGTAATTCTGGATCCGGAAAGACAACATTATTCATGCATTTGATTATGGAACCGTTGGTCTATTATGATCAGATACATCTGTAATCCAAAAACTTGGATCAAGATAAATATCAACATTTTCGGCAAGTGATGGATGAAATAAGCAAACAAGTTGGCTACCCCGTTTTAATTTGCAGTCAAGATGAGATTTTACCTGTTGAACAAATTCAAGACACTGATTTGCAGCGACTGGTTGTGTTTGATGATTTCGTGACGGATAAAAAACAAGATCAAATAATCAGCTATTTCATTCAAGGTCGTCATAAAAATTGCTCAGTGTTATATCTGACTCAGTCATTCTATGGATGCCCAAAATCTGTCAGACTCAATTGTAGCCATTTCTGCCTTTATGATTTTCCATCCACAAGAGAGAGAAACATTATCTCCCAAGAACTTGGCATCGACAAGCAAAAGTATATTGAAGCAACCAAAAAACCATATTCCTTCTGTTATGTTGACAAGCCAATGAAAATAGTTAAGAGAAACTTTTATGGTGTTATCTAATCTATTATTATATGGGTGTTTTTAATTCTCCATTACATCAAGATGATACGAAAACTGGTGAGAGAGGCCCAGTTGGTCCAATTGAACCAGCAGGTCCAAAAGGTGATAGAGGTCTAACTGGTCCTAAAGGTGATAAAGGTGATAGAGGTCCATTTGGTCCAAAAGGTGATAAAGGTGATAAAGGTGATATAGGTCCAGTTGGTCCAGTTGGTCCAAAAGGTGATGAAGGTGAAAGAGGTTAAGTTGGTTTTAAAGATGATAAAGGTGATAAAGGCGATATAGGCCCAATTGGTCCTAAAGGTGATAAAGATGAGAGAGGTCCAATTGGTCCAAAAGGTGATAAAGGTGAGAGAGGTCCAGTTGGTGATGGAAGTGGATTAAAATTAACACAAGATGGGAATTATGATATCGAAAACAAAAAATTGACTAATGTAGCAGCACCAACAGAAAATTCCGATAGTACAAACAAATTGTATGCTGATGATATGTTTTTTTCTGCTTCTGGGCTTCAAATAAATCCATTTGCCTTTTTGTTAAAAGACATATCCAAGTCTTCTGCATTACAAGGTGCGGAAAACCTTCAAATTGAGAACTATGATAGATCACCATATCATATAAATAAATCATCATTGTCTTTTTTTATTAAACGAAGTGGTAGATTCACATCCAAAATTCGTTTCGATGTATCATCACTTGATGTTGGCCAATACACTTTTATTGCTGAGTTTTTCTCACCTGGAAATCCAGTCAATGCTTCTATTGATTTAGATTTTCCAACAATTAATATGCGTGAAGAGGGACCACCAATTCAAAAAACATTCCCCAGAACTCAAAATGTTGATGGATACTTGAAAAAATTATTTAAGATAGAAAAAACAGTGAGTGGTCAGGCTCTTATGATAATTACTTTAAAAGGTACATCTCCAACATCTAATACAAAAACACATCTAATTGTATGTGGAGCAAATAATTATCATTCAAATCTAAACTACTTTGTCCATGACCCAGCTTATGAACTTGAAAACGGCAATGTTGCGTTTGGTGGTAATATTGACATGAAATTACAGCGGTGATTATATTGCCGTGAACACCTAAAATATGTCTGGAATGTTAATTGTGTTGTAACCAATCACAGGCGAGATCTATCAAACCACAGAAACCACAGGCAAGGAACGGTCACGGAACAAATTATTTTCGTTTTGTTTAACATGTTTAAGGATACAAGCTGTCTTATTAGGAATTTAAAACACCACTGCTCCCAAGATCAATGCTGAGGAGCGCATTCAGCACATCGTTCGATTTTAGAAAGAAAAATTTAGAAGCCAACGCGACGCGACGACGACCGGCCTTCCATGTAACGACATAATGAACAATCGTGTATTCTTAGAAAAATAAATTTTCAGATATGCATTCAACAATATAAAGCCGTTGGCTTGTAACATCAGGGGCACCCAACGAGCCAAGTCAGCCAAAAGCTGAAGAAAGGCATTTTTAAGTACCTTATGGTGTTTGAAGTCTGTTTAAAGTGATGTTTTCATGAGCTAGAAGAAGTTCATCTGTTCGGATTCCCTAGCTGAAAGTTTAATTGCCCGAAAATGTTAGGGAACAAAATCTTACTTTGAGAAAATAATGGCTGAAATTAACTTTCCACGAACTTTCTAGGGAACTATTTTCTATCCGAAAATGCTAGCTGACGTTTTTGACTGCCAAAAACAACAATTACGACCTTTCCGAAAACCTAAGGTGCTATGATTTTCCAATTTCGAATCTTTTAGGCCACGTTTTAGTTACGAAAATCCGAGTGCACTCTTTAATCGACGCCGAAAGCCCAAGGCGATTTACCCTCTACCGAACAGATATCTACCGAAACCTGTCGTTGGGTGCCCCTGCAACATGCGAGGTTACGGACATTTACGGAGATTCTTTTGGTAAGAAGAACTGTGATCGGAGATAATCATGTTTTTTTTTTCTTTTGCGCGCAAAATGTGCTAATAATCGCATCCAAAGGGGACTTAAAATCTTCTTGGCTAAATCCACTCATAACTAGTTTCCTACAGCATGTAATCCCCCTGATATCAAATGCATAAATGCCTTCAGAGAAAAAGCAAAATTATATTTTGGAAGGAATACCGAAAATTGGGCTGTTTACTTTGCGCGATGTGTCAATAATTCCATAGATGTTGAATTTGGTCGGTGGTTTTCCAGTTTGCGATCTTGCGACCAAGGAACTTCTGCCGGCCCAGTAGTTCGAAGGTTTAATCGTTAGCGCACGTAAATCCAATCCCCTTGTTCTACAAAAAAATATTAGCGAGAATTATGTTATCAGAAACGAAAACATCGACAAGAACAACTCTCGAATTTCAACTTTATTATTAGCTACCAAAAAAAGAATAATAAATTACCAAAATAGTAAATCTCCCTGACCTAACAAAAAAGTGTTAACGCTTGCTGCAATAGCCGCGAAGCGATGGGAATCAGAAAATTCTAGCGGCTTACCTTGCAACATTGTAACTTGCGATCAGGCGTAACTACCGATTTCGATCGTTACAAAAAGTTTGAAAATTCCCACGCCAAACCGTCGCGTGCGTCGGCCCGGCACTTCGGCTTTGTAATTTATTTCAAAATCGTTCAAACCTGTATTCTTCGCTGTTATAGCACACACTGTAAACAAATAGGAAGGAAAAGCAATTGTTTACTTGTAAAGTGACTGAATGTTAAAACAAAACGAAAATAATTTTTTCCGTGACAGATAGGAAACCGTTCGTTGCCTGTGGTTTCTGTGGTGTGAAGATCTCGCCTGTGATTGGTTGCAACACAATTAACATTCCAGACATATTTTAGGTGTTCACGGCAATACAATCACCGCTGTAAACAAAATAATCAACCTACAAGATAACCCCTCAAACCCACAAGACGCTGCAAACAAAGGTTACGTTGACACACAAATTGCCAATTTTGACAAATCGGACTTAGTTAAAAAAGATGGAACTGTTGCAATGACTGGAGATTTGGACATGGGACGGAATATTGTCAAACTCATGAAATATCCCGTTGATATATTAGACGCCACAAATATGAGTTATGTTGACTCTCAAATTGCAAGCTGTCTAAAACGGGATGGAACCGACCCGGCAGAGGGCAATCTGAACATGGCTGGATATGCAATTGAAGATCTGAAAGATGTTGATAATAGTACACCAGCTGAGAACGCCGTCAACAAAAAATATGTGGACCAGGGGTTGCAAACCAAACTTGATGCAATCGCACAGAGAAACTTGAGCATGAACAACAATCCCATTACTGATCTTGCTCCACCCGTAAATTTAGACGACGCAGTGACGAAAAGATATACTGACGAATATTTTCTCCGACGAGACGGTTCGACTGCGATGTATGGAAATTTGTCAATGAGTGGAAATAAAGTGACGAATTTAGCGGACGTGGTGAATGAAACTGATGCAGTGAACTTTAGAGTTTTAAATCGAGCTTCGCAAACCATCAGAGCAAACACTTTATTATTGAATGGAACAAATGCGATGGCAGCAGACTTAAAACTTGGAGGGCATAAAATCATTAACTTAAAAGAAGGAACAAATAAAACCGATGCCGTAAATTTAGATCAATTAGAAAAAAGTCATATTTCATCTGCTTCTCATCCAAAGAATGCTTTCAAATATTTGATGAATGATATCGATGAAGTTAGTACTGAATATGGCTTGAAAGTTAATGGATATATGAATTTACCTCGTTCACCACATATGATTTCAAAAAAGGTCATTGATGTAGACTTGAATAAAGAAGCTGATCATATTTTTAGAGCTAGAATTGGGTTTAATATGTATACAATAAAAGATGGAAAATACACTTTTATCCTTGAATGGCTATTTCCCGATTATGAAGGAATGAATCTGAGTACCGTAACATTCAGTGCAACTGGTGGAATTACAATTCATAGAACTGTAGGGAGAAAATTTGATAACAGAAATGAAGATCATTCGAGATATTTATTATGGATTGAAAAACCTTCAGTAAGTTCACCACCTGAATATTTATATTGTACAATACATATTAATGCTAACCCAACTTATCCAAATAAGTACAAAGTTCATTGTGTTGCATATGGTATTGATTTTGAAGCTGTAGACGTTCCATCAAGTGTTTACGACTTCACAGAATCTTATAAAATCGTGAATGAAAAAATACAATTACAAACTGATATAGATTTGAATGGACATGTTTTGATTAATAATTCATCAAACTTATTTGACGGTCAAAATGGTGAATTGACAATGCTAAATAATATTAATATGAACAGCTTTCTTATAAGTGAGGCTAAACTTGGTGGTGATTTAAATCTGAATGGCTATAGAATTCATAATAATAGTTTGAATCTATTTCGTTCAAGCGTTACAGGTGTAATTATGGAAACAGCTTTCGATTTAGGTGGATTTGCTCTTTACCAGCCGAAATTAGGAGGTGATCTAGATTTGAATGGGAATGGAATAATTGGTCAAATACAATATTTAAACTGCTTTGTTGAAGCCAGTCAAGGACATAATAAAAACACTTTAAAGCCTGTATCGATAAATGGCTCTGAATATTTAGTTATTCATAACAATAACTTTTATATTAAGAAAATGCATATTATACAAGGAACAG
This sequence comes from Pachyseris speciosa, assembly GCA_016490735.1. Taxonomy (NCBI): domain Eukaryota; kingdom Metazoa; phylum Cnidaria; class Anthozoa; order Scleractinia; family Pachyseridae; genus Pachyseris; species Pachyseris speciosa. The sequence goes on along the minus strand of JAEMWC010001129.1, from coordinate 184,243 downwards.
AACCCGGAATGTTCTACTTCAAGAAAAAGAATGAAGGCGCTGGATTATTACCACTTCCAGCAACTTTTTTCGAATATAGAATTCCTTCTATGAGTAGAAACATAAGAACAGTTACAGTCATTAAATCATTATCCAAAGGTTATTTAATCATTGATTATTCACAACCTAATACAGGTGCTTTCGATACAACATTCACACTTGAAGTGATTATGAATTAATCTAAATTAATATTATATGGGTGTATTCAACCACACAATAGAACATATAAATGTGAAAAGTAAAGATGGAACTGGATTTAAATTAACAAACGATGGGAACTATGATCTTGAAAACAAACGTTTGACAAATGTAAAACCCGGCGATGATGTTAATCATGTCGTTATTAAATCACAAGTTTCTGATATTGTCAGAGATAGTTTTTTAGATTTATGGGTTTCTGAATATATTAGATTATACTCAAAATGTGTTTATCAAATCGACAGAGCGAATAATAATTTTGTAGATATGAATGCAGGCAGAAAATTTGAAACATTATATGATCTCTCAAATGAAGAAAATAATGCAACTCAATCAACTTTAAATTTAAGACCCACTGTTTGTACAAAGGCTGAGAAACATAATGGACGTTATTTTTTGAAGTTTAATGGATCACAGAGAATGATAAGTCAAATTAATTTAAATAATAATGCTGTTAATATTTTCATTGTTTATAAATTAAATTCAAATACAGGTGGAAATCCATGGAAAAATGGGCTTTTTGGTCATGACGATGGAGGTTATGATAAGTTTGTCAGCTATATCAATGGTTCAAATTTAGCTATAAGTGGTGTTGATCAATCAAATTGTGTATATTTTGGTCCAGCAGCATCTATAAAAAATTTCACAAAATTAGCAGATTATTCCGTAAATGATTTAGGTCAAATTAATGTTTGGCATTGTTTATCTGTTCATTGGGATAATTTATCTTCTCCAAATACAGATAAAAGTAAAATCTATTGGAACAAAAAACATATGGGAAGTTTTACATCTGCTAATAGAACCGGTAGTCAACAAATGACTTTTGGTGATTTAAATCCAAATTCCATCGCACCTTTAGGCGGTTGTATTAGTTTTTTCTGTGTATACTTAGATTCTATATTAGATGAAAAAACAATTTTGGATCATCATCACATTTTAATGCAACGATATAATATATGATAGAAGACATAATTAAATACGTTAGCTATCTTTTTAATAAAACCAAACAACAACACAACAGCGTTGATGATGCCATACTAAAGTCATGCCTAGTATACCAATTTTTGTATTTCAAGCATTTCAAAAGAATACTTCCAATTAACAACATTTTATACATTCATAATGATATAGGACTTATTGGTCCAGGAAATGGTTGCATTACACGATTTTTTGAAAGAACACTTGGTTGGATTCATGTATTACACTCACATAGCATACTTCATGATGCGTATGGAAGATTTTATAACCGTTATTCGTTAGACAGAGGATATACATATGTCATACCCAAGAACCTTACACCAATATGGATGAAAAGATCTCCATTATGTGGCCAGATTTCCGGTTTAATATATTGCATATCCAAGAGAATTATTATATAAAATATATATATGACAGAGCGACGAAAGAGCATATTCAACTGGAACCATATTCCAAATAAATTAACAGAAGACCAGATTGAAGAATTGAAATCATATTACCACACATATCACAAAAAGTGTTGGGCTTACAAACAGGCGGTAAAAAGATTTAAAAAATGGAAATTACTTGGTAACTCCATGTCTATTATATTTGCAACTGGAGGTCTAGCTACAAGCATATCAACTGGTGGTATCAGTTTGGTAGCCATCAGCACAGCAGCACTTTTGATACAAGGGTGGATAAAGCATAAAAACCTCGATCTCAAAATCCAAAATTGTACATATGCTTATCAAAGCTATCAACATTTGCTGAACACCATAAAAGATATGATGAGAAGTGGTGATTTTGATACTTCCATTATCTATAACACAATGAAGAATATTGATGATTACGTTGCAGATAACAGTCCAATAATAGACAAATTTTTGTTGGAATATGATAAAAAAATTCACTCCTGAAGTATTGAAGTAATTTTGTCTCCGATCAGTGATAATATTTTTTGCCAATATTGTTCATACTCAACCAATGTTTTATTGGATTTTGTAATAGTTATATCCTCAGAAGGAAGACCAAGCATTGAAAATATTTTCTTGAGAATAAATTTTGTACTTATCATCCTTTTACGATTCTTATTCACTGAAGGAAGAACTGTGTCTATCTCTTTGAAAATTTTTGATATTTTTCCATTGTCTTTCAGAGACATTTGAAATCCATTCTTGCAACATATGCTATTTATCACATTCTCAACATGGTACTTGCGATGATACACAGATTTCCGTCGTATTTTATACATATTATCATAAAAGTCAACATACTCTTCACAATAATCATAACCATGGACGGAACCACAATTCAGACAAACATTCTCGCCATTATCGTTGAACATTTTCTGATTACTACAGCATGATACAACCACACTTTTGATAACTTTTCTCAATTGTTTTTCACAAAAAGGACATTTCAACTCACCAATTCTCTTTAATTCATTGTGAATTACTGAATTACAACTCATTCTATATTATTATTTGAGATAAAATTTTTATACCATATGACACAATATCCAATGTTTTCCGAGAATGTCACGCTTGGTGATTTTTCCGAGAAAGTCACGCATTTTTAATAAACTATAGATTGCCAAAAATACGATATCATCGAATTGTATCATCTGATTTCAAAATGTTCTGGTACCCCCAAGTACTGTTTTTCCAAGAAGGTAATTTTCCGAGAAATTGAACAAACATATAGTTTATCAAATTGTATCAACAGATTTCAAAATGTGCTGATATCATCGAATTGAACCAACTAATTTCAAAGTGTTCTGGTACCCCCAAGTACTATACTACTCTTACGAATGCGGTTAGTTGGGGTAATGTTTTTGACCTTTTGCGTATGTTTTGCTTAATGTTTGGCTTTGATTTCAGCTTAGGGATCTTTTAAAGATGGCGAATTCCAATAGTGTTCTGTAACCCTAAGCTTTTCTAAAAATTTCCAATGTTGGCTTATCTTTGGGTTGCGGTTAGTTGGGTAATGTTTTTGACCTTTTGCGTATGTTTCGGTTAAATTTCTGCTTTGATTTAAGCTTTGGGGATCTCCTAAATATGGGGAATTCCAATAGTGTTGTCTAATCCTAAGCTTTTCTACAGATTTGCAATTTTGTCTTATTTTAGAATTGGGGTTAGTTGGGGTAATGTATTTGACCTTTTACGTATGTTTTGCTTAATGTTTGGCTTTGATTTCAGCTTAGGGGATCTTTTAAAGATGGCGAATTCAAATAGTGTTGTCTAACCCTAAGCTTTTCTACAGATTTCCAATGTTGGCTTATCTTTGGGTTGCTGTTACTTGGGGTAACGTTTTTGACCTTTTGCGTATGTTTAGCTCAATATTTGGCTTTGATTTCAGCTTTGGGGATCTCCTAAACATGGGGAATTGCAATAGTGTTGTTTAACCCTAAGCTTTTGTACAGATTTCCAATTTTGGATTATCTTTGGGTTGGGGTTAGTTGGGGTAAAGGTTTTGACCTTTTGCGTATGTTTTGGTTAAATTTGTGCTTTGTTCCCGCTTTGAGGATCTCCTAAATATGGGGAATTCCAATAGTGTTGTCTAAACCTAAGCTTTTCTACAGATTTTCAATTTTGGCTTATCTTAAGGTTGGTGTTGGTGTTAGTTGGGGTAATGTTTTTGACCTTTAGCAAATCTTTTGCTTATATTTTGGCTTTGATTTATACTTTGGGATCTCGTAAGTATGGAGAATTCCAATAGTGTTGTCTAACCTTAAGCTTTTCTACAGATTTGCAATTTTGGCTTATCTTAGAGTTGGTGTTAGTTGGGGTAATGTTTTTGACCTTTTGCGAATGTTTTGCTTATATTTTGGCTTTGATTTATACTTTGGAGATCACCTAAATATGGGGAATACCAATAGTGTTGTCTAACCCTAAGCTTTTCTACAGAGTTGTAATTTTGGCTTATCTTAGAGTTGGGGTTAGTTGGGGTAATGTTTTTTACCTTTTGCGTATGTTTTGCTTAATGTTTGGCTTTGATTTCAGCTGAGGGGATCTTTTAAATATGGCGAATTCCAACAGTGTTGTCTAACCCTAAGCTTTTCCACAGATTTCCAATGTTGGCTTATCTTTCGGTTGGTGTTACTTTGGGTAATGTTTTTGCAATTTTGCGTATGTTTAGCTTAATATTTGATATTGATTTAAGCTTTGGAGATCTCCTAAATATGGAGAATTGCAATAGTGTTGTCTAACCCTAAGCTTTTCTACAGATTTCCAATGTTGGCTTATCTTTGGGTTGCTGTTACTTGGGGTAACGTTTTTGACCTTTTGCGTATGTTTAGCTCAATATTTGGCTTTGATTTCAGCTTTGGGGATCTCCTAAACATGGGGAATTGCAATAGTGTTGTTTAACCCTAAGCTTTTGTACAGATTTCCAATTTTGGATTATCTTTGGGTTGGGGTTAGTTGGGGTAATGGTTTTGACCTTTTGCGTATGTTTTGGTTAAATTTGTGCTTTGTTCCCGCTTTGAGGATCTCCTAAATATGGGGAATTCCAATAGTGTTGTCTAAACCTAAGCTTTTCTACAGATTTTCAATTTTGGCTTATCTTAAGGTTGGTGTTGGTGTTAGTTGGGGTAATGTTTTTGACCTTTAGCAAATCTTTTGCTTATATTTTGGCTTTGATTTATACTTTGGGATCTCGTAAGTATGGAGAATTCCAATAGTGTTGTCTAACCTTAAGCTTTTCTACAGATTTGCAATTTTGGCTTATCTTAGAGTTGGTGTTAGTTGGGGTAATGTTTTTGACCTTTTGCGTATGTTTTGCTTAATGTTTGGCTTTGATTTCAGCTGAGGGGATCTTTTAAATATGGCGAATTCCAACAGTGTTGTCTAACCCTAAGCTTTTCCACAGATTTCCAATGTTGGCTTATCTTTCGGTTGGTGTTACTTTGGGTAATGTTTTTGCAATTTTGCGTATGTTTAGCTTAATATTTGATATTGATTTAAGCTTTGGAGATCTCCTAAATATGGAGAATTGCAATAGTGTTGTCTAACCCTAAGCTTTTCTACAGATTTCCAATGTTGGCTTATCTTTGGGTTGCTGTTACTTGGGGTAACGTTTTTGACCTTTTGCGTATGTTTAGCTCAATATTTGGCTTTGATTTCAGCTTTGGGGATCTCCTAAACATGGGGAATTGCAATAGTGTTGTTTAACCCTAAGCTTTTGTACAGATTTCCAATTTTGGATTATCTTTGGGTTGGGGTTAGTTGGGGTAATGGTTTTGACCTTTTGCGTATGTTTTGGTTAAATTTGTGCTTTGTTCCCGCTTTGAGGATCTCCTAAATATGGGGAATTCCAATAGTGTTGTCTAAACCTAAGCTTTTCTACAGATTTTCAATTTTGGCTTATCTTAAGGTTGGTGTTGGTGTTAGTTGGGGTAATGTTTTTGACCTTTAGCAAATCTTTTGCTTATATTTTGGCTTTGATTTATACTTTGGGATCTCGTAAGTATGGAGAATTCCAATAGTGTTGTCTAACCTTAAGCTTTTCTACAGATTTGCAATTTTGGCTTATCTTAGAGTTGGTGTTAGTTGGGGTAATGTTTTTGACCTTTTGCGAATGTTTTGCTTATATTTTGGCTTTGATTTATACTTTGGAGATCACCTAAATATGGGGAATACCAATAGTGTTGTCTAACCCTAAGCTTTTCTACAGAGTTGTAATTTTGGCTTATCTTAGAGTTGGGGTTAGTTGGGTAATGTTTTTTACCTTTTGCGTATGTTTTGCTTAATGTTTGGCTTTGATTTCAGCTGAGGGGATCTTTTAAATATGGCGAATTCCAACAGTGTTGTCTAACCCTAAGCTTTTCCACAGATTTCCAATGTTGGCTTATCTTTCGGTTGGTGTTACTTTGGGTAATGTTTTTGCAATTTTGCGTATGTTTAGCTTAATATTTGATATTGATTTAAGCTTTGGAGATCTCCTAAATATGGAGAATTGCAATAGAGTTGTCTAACCCTTAGCTTTTGTACAGATTTGTAAGTTTGGCTTATCTTTGGATTCGGGTTAGTTGGGGTAATGTTTATGACCTTTTGCGTATGTTTTGGTTAAATTTGTGCTTTGGTTTCGGCTTTGAGGATCTAATAAATATGGGGAATTCCAATAGTGTTGTCTAACGCTAACCTTTTCTACAGGTTTGCAGTTTGGGCTTATATTAGGGTTGGGGTTAGTTGGGGTAATGTTTTTGACCTTTTTCGTGTGTTTAGCTCAATGTTTGGCTTTGATTTCAGCTTTGGGGATCTCCTAAATATGGGGAATTCAAATAGTGTTGTCTAACCCTAAGTTTTTCTACAGATTTGCAATTTTGGCTTATCTTAGAGGTCGGGTTAGTTGGGGTAATGTTTTTGACCTTTTTCGTTTGTTTAGCTCGATGTTTCGCTTTTATTTCAGCTTTCGGGATCTCCTAAATATGGGGAATTCCAATAGTGTTTTGTAACCCTAAGCTTTTCTACAGAATTGCAATTCTGGCTTATCTTAGGGTTGGGGTTAGTTGGGGTAATGTTTTTTACCTTCTCCGTATGGTAAGCTCAATAGTTAGCTTTGAGTTCAGCTTTGGTCATCTCCTAAATATGGGGAATTCAAATAGTGTTGTATAACCCTAAGCTTTTCTACAGATTTGCAATTTTAGCTTATCTTAGGGTTGCGGTTGGTTGGGGAAATTTTTATGACCTTTTCCGTATGTTTAGCTGAATAATTACCTTTGCTTTATACTTTGGGGATCTCCTAAATATGGGGAACTCCAATAGTGTTGTCTAACGCCAACCTTTTCTACAGGTTTGCAATTTGGGCTTATATTAGGGTTGGGGTTAGTTGGGGTAATGTTTCTGACCTTTTTCGTATGTTTAGCTCAATGTTTGGCTTTGATTTCAGCTTTGGGGATCTCCTAAATATGGGGAATTCCAATAGTGTTGTCTAACCCTAAGCTTTTGTACAGATTTGCAATTTTGGCTTATCTTAGGGTTGGGGTTAGATGGGGTAATGTTTTTGACCTCCTGCGTATGTTTAGCTCAATGTTTCGCCTTGATTTCAGCTTTGGGGATCTCCTAAATATCGGAAATTTAAATAGTTTTGTCTAACACTAAGCTACTGTACAGATTTGCAATTGTGGCTTATCTTAGGGTTGGCGTTAGTTGGGGTAATGTTTTTGACCCTTTTCGTATGTTTAGCTCAATGTTTCGCTATGATTTATGCTTTGGGGATCTCCTAAATATGGGAAATTCATATAGTTTTGTCTAACCCTAAGCTATTGTACAGATTTGCAATTGTGGCTTATCTTAGGGTTGGCGTTAGTTGGGGTAATGTTTTTAAACTTTTTCGTAATTTTAGCTCAATTTTTCGCTTTGATTTCAGCTTTGCGGATCTCCTAAATATCGGAAATTCAAATAGTTTTGTCTAACCCTAAGCTTTTCTACAGATTTGCAAGTGGGGCTTATGTTAGGGTTGGCGTTAGTTGGGGTAATGTTTTTGACCCTTTTCGTATGTTTAGCTCAATGTTTCGCTTTGATTTCAGCTTTGGGGATCGGCTAAATATGGGGAATACAAACAGTGTTGTCTAACCATAAGCTCTTCTACAGATTTACAATTTTGGCTTATCTTAGGGTTGGGGTTAAATGAGATATGTTGTTGACCTTTTTCGTATGTTTAGCCCAATGTTTCGCTTTGATTTCAGCTTCGGGCATCTCCTAAATATGGGGAATTCCAATAGTGTTGTCTAACCCTAAGCTTTTCTACAGATTTGAAATTTTTGCTTATCTTAGGGTTGGGTTACTTGGGGTACTTTTTATGACCATTTGCGTATGTTTAGCTGAATGTTTGGCTTACAGTTATACTTTGGGGATCTCCTAAATATGGGGAAATTAATTAGTGTTGTCTAACCATAAGCTTTTCTAGAGATTTGCAATTTTGGGTTATCATAAGGTTGGGGTTAGTTGGGGTAATTTTTATGACCATTTGCGTATCTTTAGCTGAATGTTTGGCTTTGAGTTATACTTTCGGGATCGTCTAAATATGGGAAAATCCAATAGTGTTGTCTAACCCTAAGCTTTTCTACAGATTTGCAATTTTGGCTTATCTTAGGGTTGGAGTTAGTGGGGGTAATGTTTTTGACCTTTTTCTCATGTTTAGCACAATGTTTCGCTTTGATTTAAGCTTTGGGGATCTCCTAAATATGGGGAATTCCAATAGTGTTTTCTAACCGTAAGCTTTTCTACAGATTTACAGTTCTGGTTTATCTTAGGTTTTGGGTTAAGGGGGTTAATGTTTTTGACCTTTTTTGTATATTTAGCTCAATTTTAGGCTTTGCTATCAGCTTTAGGGATCTCCTAAATATGGGGAATCCCAAAAGTGTTGTCTAACCGTAAGCCTTTCTACAGATTTGCAATTTTGGCTTATCTTAAGGTTGGGGTTAGTTGGGGTAATGTTTTTGACCTTAATCGTATGTTTAGCTCAATGTTTCGCTTTGATTTCAGCTTTGGGGATCTCCTAAATATGGGGAATTACAGTAGGGTTGTCTAACCCGAAGGTTTTCCACAAATTTGCAATTGTGGCTTATCTTAGGGTTGGCGTTAGTTGGGGTAATTTTTTTGACATTTTTGGTATGTTTAGCTCAATGTTTTCCTTTGATTTCAGCTTTGGGGATTTCCTAAATATGGTAAATTCAAACAGTGTTGTCTAACCCTAAGCTTTTCTACAGATTTGCAATTTTGGCTTATCTTAGGGTTGTGGTTAGTTTGGGTAAGGTTTTTGACCTTTTTTGTATGTTTAGCTCAATGTTTCGCTTTGATTTCAGCTTTAAGATCTCCTAAATATGGTGAATTCCAATAGTATTGTCCAACCCTAAGGTTTTCTACAGATTTGCAATTTTGGGTTATCTTAGGCTTGGGGTTAGTTGGGGTAATGTTTTTGACCCTTTTCGTATGTTTAACTAAATGTTGCGCTTTAATTTCAGCTTTGAGGATCTCCATAATATTAGGAATGCCAATAGTGTTGCTTAACCCAAAGCTTTTCTGGAGGTTTGAAAGTTCGGGTTATCGAAGGGTTGGGGTTAGTGCGGAGTAATGTTTTTGACACTTTTCGTATGTTGAGCTCAATATTTCCCTTTGATTTCACCTTTGGGATCTCCTAAATATCCGAAATTCCTTTAGTATTGTCTAACCCTAAGCTTATCTACATATTTGCAATTTTGGGTTATCTTAGGTTTGGGGTTAGTTGGGGTAATTTTTATGACCTTTTTCGTATGTTTAGCTCAATGTTTCGCTATGATTTCAACTTTGGGGATCTCCTAAATATGCGGAATTCCTAAGTGCTTTCTAACCCTAAGCTTTTCTACATATTTGCAATTTTGGGTTATCTTAGGTTTGGGGTTAGTTGGCGTGATTTTTATGACCTTTTACTTATGTTTAGCGCAATGTTTCGCTTTGACTTCAGCTTTGAGGATCTCTTAAATCTGGGGAATACCAATAATGTTGTCTACCCTAAGCTTTTCTACAGATATGCAATTTTGGCTTATCTTAGGGTTGGGGTTAGTTGGGGTAATTTTTATGACCTTTTACTTATGTTTAGCTTAATGTTTCGCTTTGATTTCAGCTTTGGGGATCTCCTAAATAAAGGGAATTCCAACAGTGTTGTCTAACCCTAAGCTTTTCTACATATTTGCAATTTTGGCTTATCTTAGGGTAGGGGTTAGTTGGGGTAATTTTTATGACCTTTTACTTATGTTTAGCGCAATTTTTCGCTTAGACTTCAGCTTAAAGGATCTCCTAAATCTGGGGAATACCAATAATGTTGTCTATCCCTAAGATTTTCTACAGATATGCAATGTTGGCTTATCTTAGGATTGGGGTTAGTTGGGGAAATGTTTTTGACCTTTTCCTTTGTTTAGCGCAATGTTTCGCTTTGATTTCAGCTTTGAGGATCTCCTAAATCTGGGAAATACCAATAATGTTGTCTCACCCTAAGCTTTTCTACAGATTTTCAATTTTGGCTTCTCTTAGGGTTGGGGTTAGTTGGGGTAATTTTTATGACCTTTTACTTATGTTTAGCTTAATGTTTCGCTTTGATTTCACCTTTGGGGATCTCCTAAATATGGGGAATTCCAATAATGTTGTCTAGCCCTAAGCTTTTCTACAGATTTGCAATTTTGGCTTATCTTAGAGTTAGGGTCGGCGTTAGTTGGGGTAATGTTTTTGTCCTTTATCGTATATTTAGCTCAATGTTTAGCTTTGATTTCAGCTTTGGGGATCTCCTAAATATGGGGAATTCCAATAGTGTTGTCTAACCCTAAGCCTTTCTACAGATTTCCAATTGTGGCTGATCTTAGGGTTGGCGTTAGTTGGGGTAATGTTTTTGACGTTTTTTGTATGTTAAGCTCAAGACTTGGCTTTCATTTCAGCTTAGGGGACCTGCTAAACATAGGGAATTCCAGTAGTATTGTGTAACCCTACGCTTTTCTACAGATTTGCAATTTTGGCTTATCTTAGGGATGGGGTTAAATGAGGTAATGATGTTGACCTTTTTCGGATATTTACCTCAATGTTGCGCTTTCATTTCAGCTTTGGGGATCTCCCAAATATGGGTAGTTCCAATACTCTCTTCTAACCCTAAGCTTTTCTACAGATATGCAATTTTGGCTTATCTTAGGGATGGGGTTAAATGAGGTAATGATGTTGACCTTTTTCGTATGTTTACCTCAATGTCCCGCATTCAGTTCAGCTTTGGGGATCTCCTAAATATGGGGAATTCCAATACTCTCTTCTAACCCTAATCTTTTCTATAGATATGCAATTTTGGCTTATCTTAGGATTGGGATTAGTTGGGGTAATGTGTTTGACCTTTTTCGTATGTTTAGCGCAATGTTTCGCTTTGATTTCAGCTTTGAGGATCTCCTAAATCTGGGGAATACCAATAATGTTGTCTAACCCTAAGCTTTTCTACAGATTTGCAATTTTGGCTTATCGTAGGGTTGGGGTTAGTTGGGGTAATTCTTATGACCTTTTACTTATGTTTAGCTTAATGTTTCGCTTTGATTTCAGCTTTGGGGATCTCCTAAATATGGGGAATTCCAACAGTGTTGTCTAACCCTAAGCTTTTCTACAGATTTGTAAGTTTGGCTTATCTTAGGATTAGTGTTAGGGTTAGTTGGGGTAATGTTTTTGACCTTTTTCGTATGTTTAGCTCAATGTTTAGCTTTGATTTCAGCTTTGGGGATCTCCTAAATAAAGGGAATTCCAACAGTGTTGTCTAACCCTAAGCTTTTCTACATATTTGCAATTTTGGCTTATCTTAGGGTCGGGGTTAGTTGGGGTAATTTTTATGACCTTTTACTTATGTTTAGCGCAATTTTTCGCTTATACTTCAGCTTGAAGGATCTCCTAAATCTGGGGAATACCAATAATGTTGTCTAACCCTAAGATTTTCTACAGATATGCAATGTTGGCTTATCTTAGGATTGGGGTTAGTTGGGGAAATGTTTTTGACCTTTTCCTTTGTTTAGCGCAATGTTTCGCTTTGATTTCAGCTTTGAGGATCTCCTAAATCTGGGAAATACCAATAATGTTGTCTCACCCTAAGCTTTTCTACAGATTTTCAATTTTGGCTTCTCTTAGGGTTGGGGTTAGTTGGGGTAATTTTTATGACCTTTTACTTATGTTTAGCGCAATTTTTCGCTTAGACTTCAGCTTAAAGGATCTCCTAAATCTGGGGAATACCAATAATGTTGTCTAACCCTAAGATTTTCTACAGATATGCAATGTTGGCTTATCTTAGGATTGGGGTTAGTTGGGGAAATGTTTTTGACCTTTTCCTTTGTTTAGCGCAATGTTTCGCTTTGATTTCAGCTTTGAGGATCTCCTAAATCTGGGAAATACCAATAATGTTGTCTCACCCTAAGCTTTTCTACAGATTTGCAATTTTGGCTTATCGTAGGGTTGGGGTTAGTTGGGGTAATTCTTATGACCTTTTACTTATGTTTAGCTTAATGTTTCGCTTTGATTTCAGCTTTGGGGATCTCCTAAAAATGGGGAATTCCAACAGTGTTGTCTAACCCTAAGCTTTTCTACAGATTTGTAAGTTTGGCTTATCTTAGGATTAGTGTTAGGGTTAGTTGGGGTAATGTTTTTGACCTTTTTCGTATGTTTAGCTCAATGTTTAGCTTTGATTTCAGCTTTGGGGATCTCCTAAATATGGGGAATTCCAACAGTATTGTCTAACCGTAAGCTTTTCTAGAGATTTGCAAGTTTGGCTTATCTTAGGGTTAGTTTTAGGGTTAGTTGGGGTAATTTTTTTGACCTTTTTCGTATGTTTAGCTCAATGTTTAGCTTTGATTTCAGCTTTGGGGATCTCCTAAATATGGGGAATTCCAATAGTGTTGTCTAACCCTAAGCTTTTCTACAGATTTGCAATTGTGGCTGATCTTAGGGTTGGCGTTAGTTGGGGTAATGTTTTTGACCTTTTTTGTATGTTAAGCTCAAGACTTGGCTTTGATTTCAGCTCATGGGATCTGCTAAATATGGGGAATTCCAGTAGTATTGTCTAACCCTACGCTATTCTACAGATTTGCAATTTTGGCTTATCTTAGGGATGGGGTTAAATGAGGTAATGATGTTGACCTTTTTCGTATTTTTACCTCAATGTTCCGCTTTGATTTCAGCTTTGGGGATCTCCTAATATGGGGTATTCCAATAGTGTTTTCTAACCGTAAGCTTTTCTACAGATTTACAGTTCTGCTTTATCTTTGGTTTTGGGTTAAGGGGTTAATGTTTTTGACCTTTTTTGTATATTTAGCTCAATTTTAGGCTTTGCTATCAGGTTTAGGGATCTCCTAAATATGGGGAATCCCAAAAGTGTTGTCTAACCGTAAGCTTTTGTACAGATTGGCAATTTTGGCTTATCTTAAGGTTGGGGTTAGTTGGGGTAATGTTTTTGACCTTAATCGTATGTTTAGCTCAATGTTTCGCTTTGATTTCAGCTTTGGGGATCTCCTAAATATGGGGAATTCCAGTAGGGCTGTCTAACCTTAAGCTTTTCTACAAATTTGCAATTGTGGCTTATCTTAGGGTTGGCGTTAGTTGGGGTAATGTTTTTGACATTTTTGGTATGTTTAGCTCAATGTTTTGCTTTGATTTCAGCTTTGGGGATTTCCTAAATATAGGGAATTCAGACAGTGTTGTCTAAGGCTAAGCTTTTCTACAGATTTGCAATTTTGGCTTATCTTAGGGTTGTGGTTAGTTTGGGTAATGTTTTTGACCTTTTTCGTATGTTTAGCTCAATGTTTCGCTTTGATTTCAGTTTTAAGATCTCCTAAATATGGTGAATTCCAATAGTATTGTCCAACCCTAAGGTTTTCTACAGATTTGCAATTTTGGGTTATCTTAGGCTTGGGGTCAGTTGGGGTAATGTTTTCGACCCTTTTCGTATGTTTAACTAAATGTTGCGCTTTAATTTCAGCTTTGGGATCTCCATAATATTAGGAATGCCAATAGTGTTGCTTAACCCAAAGCTTTTCTGAAGATTTCTAAGTTCGGGTTATCGAAGGGTTGGGGTTAGTACGGAGTAATGTTTTTGACACTTTTCGTATGTTGAGCTCAATATTTCCCTTTGATTTCACCTTTGGGGATCTCCTAAATATGCGGAATTCCTTTAGTGTTGTCTAACCCTAAGCTTATCTACATATTTGCAATTTTGGGTTATCTTAGGTTTGGGGTTAGTTGGGGTAATTTTTATGACCTTTTTCGTATGTTTAGCTCAATGTTTCGCTATGATTTCAGCTTTGGGAATCTCCTAAATATGCGGAATTCCTTTAGTGTTGTCTAACCCTAAGCTTATCTAGATATTTGCAATTTTGGGTTATCTTAGGTTTGGGGTTAGTTGGGGTAATTTTTATGACCTTTTTCGTATGTTTAGCTCAATGTTTCGCTATGATTTCAGCTTTGGGGATCTCCTAAATATGCGGAATTCCTATAGTGTTGTCTAACCCTAAGCTTTTCTACATATTTGCAATTTTGGCTTATCTTAGGGTTGGGGTTAGTTGGGGTAATTTTTATGACCTTTTACTTATGTTTAGCTTAATGTTTCGCTTTGATTTCAGCTTTGGGAATCTCCTTAAAATGGGGAATTCCAGTAGGGTTGTCTAACCCGAAGCTTTTCTACAAATTTGCAATTGTGGCTTATCTTAGGGTTGGCGTTAGTTGGGGTAATGTTTTTGACATTTTTCGTATGTTTAGCTCAATGTTTTGCTTTGATTTTGGCTTTGGGGATTTCCTAAATATAGGGAATTCAAACAGTGTTGTCTAACCCTAAGCTTTTCTACAGATTTGCAATTTTGGCTTATCTTAGGGTTGTGGTTAGTTTGGGTAATGTTTTTGACCTTTTTCGTATGTTTAGCTCAATGTGTCGCTTTGATTTCAGCTTTAAGATCTCCTAAATATGGTGAATTCCAATAGTATTGTCTAACCCTAAGGTTTTCTACAGATTTGCAATTTTGGGTTATCTTAGGCTTGGGGTTAGTTGGGGTAATGTTTTTGACCCTTTTCGTATGTTTAACTAAATGTTGCGCTTTAATTTCAGCTTTGGGGATCTCCTAAATATTAGGAATGCCAATACACCTTTGTCACGCTTCCGCCATATTGGATTCATAACGAGGCTTGCCGTGCATCATTTCCAAGATGGCGCACTACCATTGTTTTGTACCAAACTGCAACAACGACAAGCGCAAGAAAAGCGATGAAGAGTTAGTATTTTATAACTTTCCAACAGAAGAAAAACTACGAAAGGCATGGATAATAGCCATTCGGCGTGACGAGGGTCCATTTTTGAAGGTATGAACCGTAGAAATAAAGTCCATAACTACGAACTGTCTTCTTTCACTCCATGATAAAACTGAAATTAAAGTATACGACATTTTAACATCAAGCTTACTCAAATTCTTGAAGCTTAATTCTATATAGAACGTAAAAGTTTCAATATCAGTTTTTTTTTAACGATGACTGAGCTTATCAATACGTTTGAGTCAACGGAGGTCATTTTTAACTTCATGAAATTCGCTGCTAGTCAGTGTAAAGGCTCTCCATATAATTCAATCTCTGATCATAATTTTTTTGGCTTGCCATGGTATACAGATACAAAAGGACTCTACACTAGTGTGTTCAGAACATTTTAAACCAGAAGAAATTGAAAGAACATTGGTTGGAAAGAAACGGATAAAGAAGCAAGTAGTACCATCAATATTTGCATGGTCTAAACCTAAACAAGAGTGATCAGAGAATTTGTATCAGCGAAGAAAAAGGCTTCGAACTGACACACAAACGCCCCTGAGCAATGACGTGGAGGTCAGTAGTGACAGGGCTGGATCTGCTTCCCCAGTACGATCATCAGCGGAACCCAGCAAAGAAGAACATCTTCGTAATCGGATAGCAGAACTTGAGGGAAAGATAGCTGTTATGTCCCTGGACAAATTTGGATTAGAAAGATTTTCCAGTAACTCAGAACAAATCCAGTTTTACACAGGATTCAGTTCTTATGAGCTATTAACATCTGTGTTCAGTTGGTTGGAGCCTTATGCAAAGAGCATGACCACATGGTCTCAAGTTCAGCGCATTAGTATATCCCCAGTCGCTTTTAAAGGCAAAACCGGGGACTCCAGTACAAAGTGTGCTTTACCACTAATTGATCAGTTTTTTTTATTTTTAGTGCGTGTTAAGCAAGGCTTTCCTGTTGAAGACTTGGCTGTAAGATTTAAAGTTAGTCCCAGTACCGTTAGTAGGGTATTTTTGGCATGGGCTAATTTTCTTTACTTTATGCTGGGTCAGATACCCATTTGGCCCACAAAGGCTCAGGTAAAGGCCAACATGCCTGATTGTTTCAAGCGAACATACCCAAATACTTGTGTTATATTGGACTGCACAGAAATTAGGGTCTATAAGAGCCACACCACTTATAAAGGCCTAGTAGGTATTTCCCCAAATGGTGCAATGACCTTTGTGAGTTCTTTGTTCCAAGGAAGTATGTCAGATAAAGAGATTACTCGTCAAAGTGGAATTCTCAACTTGTTAGAAGAAGGTACTGAAGTAATGGCAGATAAGGGGTTTTTAATTGAAGACCTTTTGAAAAAAGTAAATGCAACATTGGTGATTCCTCCTTTTTTAGGAAAAAGCAAGGGTTGTAATGTTTCAGGAGGTAAGCAGTTCACAGCTTCAGAGGTTTCTAACACTCAAGAAATTGCCAGACTTCGTATACATGTTGAGAGAGCTATAAGGAGAATTAAGGAATACCATTTCTTTGACAGAGTTCAGCCTCTTGTTTTAGGTGGTTCAGTAAATCAGGTCTGGGGTGTTTGCTGCTTTCTTACAAAATCTAAAAGGACCATTATATTGACATAACAAATCAGCTTTCATATTTTGTATTGTGGTCTGAAGGTCTAGAATAATTGTGATAATATTCGTCATTACAGGGTTGTAAGGAATGGGTGAGTGGTTGAGAGGTTGGCCAATGCCATGCTTACTTTTATGTCAGCTCTTATTTACAAAGGTTGCAGACAGGCTGTGTTGGCATGATGTTTCCTTATTGAAAACATTTTGGATCCCTTTTTCTCTCGTTCAACCCCCTGCCCCCTCCCACTAAATAATGACTGCCCCCAAAATTGATCACTTGTTCGAAAGTCATGTGACAATGAACTATTCCTTTAATATTTTCTGGTATAGGTTTTTTTCCACATATTTTCTCAAAAGTTTCTTCATCCTTCTTTGCATCCGAGCATGTACATCTGGAAGTTGTTTGGAACAGCTGATACTTCTCGTGGGCATTGATTGGCTGCGGTCTGAGAGAACCTGCTCGCAGGCTATATCACTGTCAGCATTTCATTAATTTGCGAACCATAAATTCAAAATAAACGTTATCCAGCTTGTCCTTCATGGTTGTTAGCATTTCACTGTCTGATCTGATTCTTTCTAAGTGATAGTCATTCATTCTTGCACCACACAAAAAAGTCAACCCAGGTCGTCTCCGAGAGAAGCAGAGGTCCATTCACCTGGTAGTAGTAACTGTGACTTTTTTTCAGTTTTAGTGCACCATTAACTTCTTTTAGGTAAGGCAATTCAACAACAGAGTCAGACAAAGAGCATTTTATTTCTAGCGTGCCCCATGGATTTGCCTCACTCGGATCGTAAACTCTGCGGTCAGGGGAACATGCTAAATGGGGACATGAAGGATTAATAATAATGCCACATGGGTAAACATTTAGATGCGTAATTTCGGCGTAGCTCGTGGCTGCATTTTCCTCATTCTCAACTCCATATTTCATAGCGGCTGTTTGAATTGTTTTCTTCATGAAGCGCTCAGCAAGTAACTCGAAATCTTTTTTTCGGCAACAGACATCCTTGAACTTACTTGCTGTTAATCTTTGCGCCCGGAGCTCATGCCACATTGAGTCGTCTGCCTGGTTCCGAGTCTCTTTTTCGTACAAATTTGCTTGATCGAGAGACAGTTGTAAGCCATCTATGAAGTTCTGCTGTGACATGGTCAGCACAGTGGAGTAAGCTTGGTTTACAGGAGGTAAGGTAAATATAGGAGGATCAGCTGCTTCAATGTTTACGTGTACTTTAGGCCTATTAGACGGTTTGACTCTTTGTTGATATGAAAGCATAGACCCTTTAGAGACATCTCCAAACTTACAGCTTACTTTACTGACATCTTTGCTCGCGGGTAAGGCACTGTGTAGCTGTATTGATGGAAAATTCTCGATTGCAGTCCTTAAATTTTCGACAACAGATAAGTCCCCTATCACATTAGGAATAGGATTATAGAGATTGGAACGAATTCCATCTGACCGCTTTGAAGATGAAGTCGGCATTTTTACTTTTTGAATTGTAAGTTCTTGTACCTCCCCTGGATTTATTCCTTGAGATCTGTTTGGTACATTCCACGTTTGGGGTAAAGACGTTTTGGAAATGGCAGGAGGGACAGTCTTAAGACCAAGTGCCTGATAGTGAGCTAGAAGATGAAGTAAACCTATTATGTGATTGCATTTGCCCATGCCTGCTTCACATCCACATTGAGCTGAGAGCACCTTGGTTGCAGGGGCCGCTGCTAATGTGACCTACACGGAAAATTGCATTAAACGGTATAAGTACGACATTTATGCGAGTCAAATTCCACATAAAACTTGATAATCGACAAAGACGCTAACTTCATCACCCTACCTGTAATCTCCATGGTTCGTCGTTTTTCCTTTGTGATTTGTAACTTCGTGCCTTGACAACAGCCTCGTTTTTGCCGATTTTCGCTGTTACAAACAATACATATGTTAACTTACAGAGATTTTAGTCCACGTTTTGCTAATACAAACCTTCCACGTCGAATATGTATCCTTCGCAAAAATTACTATAACCCCGAATCAAAACTTTCTTTGGTACTTTTGCTTATTGTTTTGCCCATTCTTCGACAAATCGTAAGCTTATTTCGGGTACATTTTGTAACGATTTGCACCAGCACGACGGTTCACACGATGCAGTCGCCATCTTTGCATGGACACTTATGCACGGCTAGCCTCGTTTGGAATCCAATATGGCGGAAGCGTGACAAAGGAGTATAGTGTTGCTTAACCCAGAGCTTTTCTGGAGATTTGAAAGTTCGGGTTATCGAAGGGTTGGGGTTAGTACGGAGTAATGTTTTTGACACTTTTCGTATGTTGAGCTCAATATTTCGCTTTGATTTCACCTTTGGGGATCTCCTAAATATGCGGAATTCCTTTGGTGTTGTCTAACCCTAAGCTTATCTACATATTTGCAATTTTGGGTTATCTTAGGTTTGGGGTTAGTTGGGGTAATTTCTATGACCTTTTTCGTATGTTTAGCTCAATGTTTCGCTATGATTTCAGCTTTGGAGATCTCCTAAATATGCGGAATTCCTATAGTGTTGTCTAACCCTAAGCTTTTCTACATATTTGCAATTTTGGGTTATCTTAGGGTTGGGGTTAGTTGGGGTAATTTTTATGACCTTTTACTTATGTTTAGCGCAATGTTTCGCTTTGACTTCAGCTTTGAGGATCTCCTACATCTGGGGAATACCAATAATGTTGTCTAACCCTAAGCTTTTCTACAGATATGCAATTTTGGCTTATCTTAGGGATGGGGTTAAATGAGGTAATGATGTTGACCTTTTTCGTACGTTTACCTCAATGTTCCGCTTTGATTTCAGCTTTGGGGATCTCCTAAATATGGGGAATTCCAACAATCTCTTCTAACCCTAAGCTTTTCTACAGATATGCAATTTTGGCTTATCTTAGTATTGGGGTTAGTTGGGGTAATGTGTTTGACCTTTTTCGTATGTTTAGCGCAATGTTACGCTTTGATTTCAGCTTTGAGGATCTCCTAAATCTGGGAAATACCAATAATGTTGTCTAACCCTAAGCTTTTCTACAGATTTGCAATTTTGGCTTATCTTAGGGTTGGGGTTAGTTGGGGTAATTTTTATGACCTTTTACTTATGTTTAGCTTAATGTTTCGCTTTGATTTCAGCTTTGGGGATCTCCTAAATAAAGGGAATTCCAACAGTGTTGTCTAACCCTTAGCTTTTCTACAGATTTGCAATTTTGGCTTTTCTTAGGGTTAGGGTCGGGGTTAGTTGGGGTAAGATTTTTGACCTTTATCGTATATTTAGCTCAATATTTAGCTTTGATTTCAGCTTTGGGGATCTCCTAAATATGGGGAATTCCAATAGTGTTGTCTAACCCTAAGCTTTTCTACAGATTTTTAATTGTGGCTGATCTTAGGGTTGGCGTTAGTTGGGGTAATGTTTTTGACCTTTTTGGTATGTTAAGCTCAAGACTTGGCTTTCATTTCAGCTTAGGGGATCTGCTAAACATGGGGAATTCCAGTAGTATTGTGTAACCCTACGCTTTTCTACAGATTTGCAATTTTGGCTTATCTTAGGGATGGGGTTAAATGAGGTAATGATGTTGACCTTTTTCGGATGTTTACCTCAATGTTGCGCTTTCATTTCAGCTTTGGGGATCTCCCAAATATGGGGAGTTCCAATACTCTCTTCTAACCCTAAGCTTTTCTACAGATATGCAATTTTGGCTTATCTTAGGATTGGGGTTAGTTGGGGTAATGTTTTTAACCTTTTTCGTAGTTTAAGCTTAATACTTGCCTTTGATTTCCGCATTGGGGATCTCCTAAATATGGGGAATTCCAATAGTATTGTGTAACCCTAAGCTTTTCTACAGATTTGCACTTTTGGCCTATCTTAGGGTTGGGGTTTGTTGGGGTAATGTTTTTGACCTTTTTGGTATGTTTAGCGCAATGTTTCGCTTTGATTTCAGCTTTGAGGATCTCCTAAATCTGGGAAATACCAATAATGTTGTCTAACCCTAAGCTTTTCTACAGATTTGAAATTTTGGCTAACCTCAGGGTTGGGGTTAGTTGGAGTAATGTTTTGTAATTTTTTTCGTATGGTAAGCTCAATAGTTGGCTTTGATTTCAGCTTTGGGGATCTTCTAAATATGGGGAATTCAAATAGTGTTGTCTAACCCTAAGCTTTTCTACAGATTTGAAATTTTGGCTAACCTCAGGGTTGGGGTTAGTTGGAGTAATGTTTTGTAACTTTTTTCGTATGGTAAGCTCAATAGTTGGCTTTGATTTCAGCTTTGGGGATCTTCTAAATATGGGGAATTCAAATAGTGTTGTCTAACCCTAAGCTTTTCTACAGATTTGAAATTTTGGCTAACCTCAGGGTTGGGGTTAGTTGGAGTAATGTTTTGTAACTTTTTTCGTATGGTAAGCTCAATAGTTGGCTTTGATTTCAGCTTTGGGGATCTTCTAAATATGGGGAATTCAAATAGTGTTGTGTAACCCTAAGCTTTTCTACAGATTTGGAATTTTGGCTCATGTTAGGGTTGGGGTTAGTTGGGGTAATGTTTTTGACCTTTTTCTTATGTTAAGCTCAATACTTGCCTTTGATTTCAGGTTTGGGGATCTCCTAAATATGAGGAATTCCAAAAGTGTTGTCTAACCTAACCTTTTCTTCAGATTTGAAATTCTTGCCTATCTTAGGTTTGGGGTTTTTTGGGGTAATGTTTTTTACCCTTTTCGTATGTTTAGCTCAATGTTTCGCTTTGATTTCAGCTTTGTCGACCTCCTAAAGATGGGGAATACCAATACTTTTGTCCAACCTTAAGCTTTGCTACAGGTTTCCAATTTTGGCTTATCTTAGGGTTGGCGTTAGTTGGGGTAATGTTTGTAATGTTTTTCGTATGTTACGCTCAATAGTTGCCTTTGATTTCAGGCTTAGGGATCTCCTAAATATGGGGAATTCCAATAGTATTGTCTAACCCTAAGCTTTTCTACAGATTTGCAGTTCTGGCTTATCTTAGGGTTGGTGTTAGTTGGGCTAATTTTTTTGTTCTTTTTCTTATGTTTAGCTCAATGTTTCGCTTTGATTTCAGCTTTGGGATCTCCTAAATATTGGAAATACCAAAAGTGTTGCTTAACTCTCAGCCTTACTACAGATTTGAAAGTTTAGCTTATCTCAGGGTTGGGATTAGTTCCGAGTAATGTTTTTTACACTTTTCGTATTTTTAGCTCAATATTTCGCTTTGATTCCAGCTTTGGGGATCTCCTAAATATGGGGAATTCCAATAGTGTTGTCTAACCCTAAGCTTTTCTACAGATTTGTAATTTTGGCCTATCTTAGGGATGGGGTTAGTTGGGGTAATGTTGTTGACCTTTTTCGTATGTTAGCTCAATGTTTCGCTTTGATTTCAGCTTTGGGGATCTCCTAGATATGGGGAATTCCAATAGTGTTGTCTAACCATAAGCTTTTGTACAGATTTGCAATTTTGGCTTATCTTAGGGTTGGGGTTAGTTGGGGTAATGTTTATTACCTTTTGCGTATGTTTAGTTCAATAGTTTGCTTTGATTTCAGCTTTGGGGATCTCCTAAATATGGGGAATTGCAATAGTGTTGTCTAACCCTAAGCTTTTCTACAGATTTGAAATTCTGGCTTATCTTAGGGTTGGGGTTAGTTGGGGTAATGTTTCTGACCTTTTGCGTATGGTTTGCTTAAATTTGTGCTTTGATTTCAGCTTTGGGGATCTCCAAAATAAGGGGAATTCCAACAGTGTTGTCTAATCCTTAGCTTTTCTACAAATTTTCAATTTTGGGTTATGTTAGGGTTGGGGTTAGTTGGGGTAATGTTTTTGACCTTTTTCTTATGTTAAGCTCAATAGTTGGCTTTAATTTCAGCTTCGGGATCTCCAAAATATGGGGAATTCCAATACTGTTGTGCAACCCTAAGCTTTTCTACAGATTTGCAATTTTGCCCTATCTTAGGGTTGGGGTTAGTTGGGGTAATATTTTTGACCTCTGGCGTATGTTTAGCTTAATGTTTTGCTTTGATTTATATTTTGGGGATCTCCTAAATATGCGGAATTCTAATAGCGTTGTCTAACCTTAAGCTTTTCTACCGATTTGCAATTTTGGCTTATCTTAGAATTGGGGTTAGTAGTGGTAATGTGTTTGACCTTTTGCGTATGTCTTTCTTAATGTTTGGCTATGATTTCAGTTTTGGGGATCTTTTAAATATGGCGAATTGCAATAGTGTTGTCCAACCCTAAGCTTTTCTACAGATTTCCAATGTTGGCTTATCTTTGGGTTGGTGTTACTTGGGGCGCGATTCTAGGGTTGCGCTTAACACAGTCATTGCTGACGGTCCTTGAATTACCAATGCAGAGGGTGACGTTTTATTCTGACGGTACAGATGTTCTATGGTGGATTTGAGGACGTAGCAAAGACTTCCGACCGTTCGTGCCCAACCGAATTGGTGAAATTCAGATGTTCACTGAACTATCACAGTGGCAGCATGTATCTACTGAGGAAAATCCAGCCGATTTAGGCACAGAGGAGCCACTCCTTCAGAATTAGCCGAGAGTCCTCTGTGATGGAATGGCCCAGACTGGCTAACAAAGGAGTTCAAGGAATGGTTAAAGACGCAAGTCCCGAACAGACCAAGAGAAATGCCAGAGATGAAAACCTCAGAGAGGAAAGCGGACACAAATGACTGTACAATCCTTTTGACGTATGACGTTCAGAAAGAAGCAGCATCGAAACAGGACGACGAACCGGAAGTGTGGAGACTTAATCCGAAACGGTTTTCCAGTTAGACACATTTACTTCGAGTACACGCAAGAGTGAGAAGAGTGCTGCACAACATGCGCAGAAGAGACAACAGAAACGCAAGCATGGCACTGTCGCCCGAGGAGATAAAAGATGCTCAAGAGGAAATAGTGCGCTTAGCATAGCGTTAAGCATTCCGTGAAGAGCATACAGCTTTGAGGTCAAGGAAACCGATTCCATAGAAAAGCCGGTTGATCAAGCTAAATCCGTGCATAGACGAAGATGGCGTTATCCGGTGTGATGGTCGATTAAAGTTCGCAGACTTCCTTCCATACGACACCAGATTTCCAATCATTCTGCCTCGCGGTCACTGGGTGACAAAACTAATTGTGTAGCATTATCATGAGCGACGATATCATGCCGCTGGAGTAAATTTCACCCTTTGTCAGTTGAGCGAGAAATTTTGGATCATCGCCGCATGGAGGAGATTCGCGAGTGGGATAGTGAATGCAATGAATGTAAGAGAAGACGAAGCAAGCCAGCCTGTCAAATCATGGCGCCACTCCCGAAAGCAAGGCTTCGTTTCACCTTCAAACCCTTCGCTCAAACAGCCGTGGATTTTGCAAGTCCTTTGTACACCGTTTAAAGCCGCAGAAAACCACGACAGAAAAGGTGCCTGTACGTTTTTAATCGCTTAGAAACACACAGTACATTTAGAGATGGCCTGGGGACTAGATACCGACACGTTCTTAAATGCGTTCGCTCGTTTTACCAGTCGCCGCGGAGTTCCTAAGGAAGTGATAAACGACAAGGGCACGAATTTCGTAGGTGCAGTGGGCGAATTAAAGAAACTAGTCAGCCAGCTAGACCGACAACAACTTCAGAACAAGACAGCCGAACTTGGAGTAACATAGAGATTCAATCCACCAGGTGCCCCTCATTTTGGAGGAGCCCGCGAAGTGATGGTGAAAGCCGCCAAGAGAGCCATTTATGCAGTTGTCGGAGACCGAGATGTGACGAATGAGGAGCTGATCACTGGGTATTCTGGGATGGAATCTCTACTTAATTCCCGTCCGTTGACGTATCAGAGTTCAGATCCGCGAGATGATGTTCCGTTGACCTCTAACCATTTTTTGCATGGCCAAATGGGAGGGCATTTTGCCCCTGAGTCTGTTGAAACCACTTCTTTTCATCCACGTCGACGATGGCGAAAGGTTCAGGACATTATTTCACGAGTGTGGAGGAGATGGCTCAAGGAATGTGTTCCTACCCTTAACAGCCGACCAAAGTGGACTTCAGAAGTCCAAGATTTGAAAGTTGGAGATGTAGTTCTTGTGATTCAGCCCGATACTCCAAGAGGACGTTGGCCACCAGGGCGAGTTGTTGAAGTGTATCTTGGACGTGATGGCCACATCCGTGTGGCTAAAGTTGCCTGTGGAGTCAAGACTGTCGTGAGACCAATTAACAAACTGATTCCTCTTGGAACTAATTGTTACACTGTTATTTAGAAACACACTAGGACTACTTCCCAGTGTGGGGAGAGGGAAGAAAACAATAACTGACCTGGCGTGACGCGAGCTAAGATACATTTTAAATTTGTAACTGCGAAAGCAAAGTGATGCGTACGATTATCGCGTGTGCGAGTTGAGTTTTTGCGGGGAGTCGCATATTCTTTGGAGGATTGTGTGTAAGTTTTCTAGCCGCGTTACCGTTTGGGGGTTTGTTTTCTTGGCCGATTAAACGTGTTTGGTTTCGAAGAGCTTTCCGTAACCGCTTCCGAACAAAGGGTAAAAAATCTTAATCAACCTAACCCTAACCCTAACAATACCCAAAATTGGAAGTCTCTAGAAAAGCTTAGGGTTAGATAAAACTAATGGAATTTCCAATATTTTGGAGATCCACAAAGTAGAAATAAAAGTCAATCATTAAACAAAACACACCCAAAGGATAAAAAATCTTACTCCGAGTAACGCCAGCGCTAACAAGACCCAAAATTGCAAATCTATAGAAAAGCTTAGTGTGAATGATACATGAAATGAATCAATTATGAACTGCGGAAATGAAATCAAATGAAAAATGATCCTCGCAGTTGTGAACGCAATTTATGCAATTGCGAAAAGAAGACTGAGAAGAATTCAGCACTTCAACATGGTTTGAACCCGTGACCTCGTGATTACCGGTGCGACGCTCTAACAAACTGAGCTATGAAGCCACTGACGTTGGGAGCAGGACAATTGCGGGTTCATATGTTCCCGAGAAAGAAATGAGTGTGAATGATATATGAAATGAATCGTGTATGAACTGCGGAAATAAAATCAAATGAAGAATGATCCTGGCAGTTGTAAACGCAATATATGCAACTGCGAAAAGAAGCCTGAAAAAAAATTCAGGACTCCAATGGGGTTTGAATCCGTGACCTCGCGATTAGCGGTACGACGCTCTAACCAACGGAGGTATGAAGCCACTGACGTTGGGAGCAAGTCAGTTGCGGGTTCATATGTTCCCGTGAAAGAAATGAGTTTGAATGATACAAGAAATGAATCATATATGAACTGCGGAAATGAAATCAAATGAAGAATGATCCTCGCAGTTGTGAACGCAATTTATGCAATTGCGAAAAGAAGCCTGAGAAAAATTCAGGACTTTAACGGGGTTTGAATCCGTGACCTCGCAATTACCGGTACGATGCTCTAACCAACGGAGGTATGAAGCCACTGACGTTGGGAGCAGGTCAATTGTGGGTTCAAATGTTCCCGTGAAAGAAATGAGTTTGAATGATACAAGAAATGAATCATATATGAACTGCGGAAATGAAATCAAATGAAGAATGATCCTCGCAGTTGTGAACGCAATTTATGCAATTGCGAAAAGAAGCCTGAGAAAAATTCAGGACTTCAACGGGGTTTGAATCCGTGACCTCGCAATTACCGGTACGATGCTCTAACCAACGGAGGTATGAAGCCACTGACGTTGGGAGCAGGTCAATTGTGGGTTCAAATGTTCCCGTGAAAGAAATGAGTTTGAATGATATAAGAAATGAATCATATATGAACTGCCGAAATGAAATCAAATGAAGAATGATCGTCGCAGTTGTGAACGCAATTTATGCAATTGCGAAAAGAAGCCTGAAAAAAATTCAGGACTTCAACGGGGTTTGAACCCGTGACCTGGCGATTACCGGTGCGACGCTCTAACCAACTAAGCTATGACGCCATTGACGTTGGGAGGAGGTCAATTGTGGGTTCATATGTTCCCGTAATATGTATATATGTACATTTATATGTTTATATATTTTCACAACTGCGAGGATCATTCTTCATTTGATTTTATTTCCGCAGTTCATATACGATTCATTTCATATATCATTCACACTCATTTCTTTGAAGGGAACATATGACCCCACAATTGTCCTGCTCCCAATTAACGTCAGTGGCTTCATAGCTCAGCTGGTTAGAGCGTCGCACCGGTAATCGCGAGGTCACGGATTCAAACCCCGTTGAAGTGCTGAATTGTTTTTCAGGCGTCTTTTTGGCACAACTGCGAGGACCATTCTTCATCTGATTTCACGAGTACGCAGTTCATATATAATTCATTTCATATATCATTCACACTCATTTCTTTATCGGGAACATATGAACCCACAAATGACCTGCTCCCAACGTCAGTGGCTTCATTGTTCAGTTGGTTAGAGCGTCGCACCGGTAATCGCGAGATCACGGGATCAAACCCCGTTGAAGTCCTGAATTTTTTTCAGGCTTCTTTTCGCAATTGCATAAATTGCATTCACAACTGTGAGGGTCATTATTCATTTGATTTCATTTCCGCAGTACATATATAATTCATTTGATATATTATTCACACTCATTTCTTCCACGGGAATATTTGAACCCACAATTGACCTGCTCCCAACGTCAGTGGCTTCAATGCTCAGTTGGTTAGAGCGTCGCACCGGTAATCGCGATGTCACGGGTTCAAACCCCGTTGAAGTCCTGAATTTTTTTCAGGCCTGTTTTCGCAATTGCGTAAATTGCGTAAATTGCGTTTACAACTGCGATGATCATTCTTTATTTGAGAAAAGCTTAGTGTTAGACAAAACTAATGGAGATTCCCAAAGCTTAAATCACAGCCAATCATTAAGCAAAACATACGGAAAGGGTAAAAAATCTTACCCTAACTAACCGTAACCCTAACAAGACCGAAAATTACAAAAAAACCTTAGGCTTACACAAAACTATTGGAATTCAACGTATTTACGATATTCCCAATGGTGGGAACAAAGCCAATCATTAAGCCAAAGATACGTAAAGGCTAAAAACTTTTTTCCCAACTAACCCTAACCCTAACGAGACCCAAAATTCCAAATGTGTGGAAAAGCTTAGGGTTAGACAAAGCTATTGGAATTCCCCATATTTAGGAGATCCCCTAGGTGAAATCAAAGCCAATCATTAAGCAAAACATACGGAAAGGGTATAAAATCTTACCCCAACTAACCCCAACCCTAAAGAGACCCAAAATTTCAAATCTGTCGAAAAGCTTAGGGTTAGACAAAGCTATTGGAATTCCCCATATTTAGGAGATCCCCCTAGGTGAAATCAAAGCCAATCATTAAGAAAAACATACGGAAAGGGTATAAAATCTTACCCCAACTAACCCCAACCCTAAAGAGACCCAAAATTTCAAATCTGTCGAAAAGCTTAGGGTTAGACAAAAGTATTGGAATTCCCCATATTTAGGAGATCCCCAAAGCTGAAAACAAAGCAAGTCATTAAGTAAAACATAACCAAAGGGTAAAAAACTCTTACACCAACTAACCCTAACCCTAAGACGACCCAAAATTGCAAATCTGCAGAAAAGGTTAGGGTTAGTCAAAACTATTGGAACTCCCCATATCTAGGAGATGCCTAAAGCTGAAATCAAACTCAATCATTAAGCAAAACATACGCAAAGGTTGCAAAACTCACCCCAACTAACACCCACCCTAAATAGACACAAAATTGCAAATCTGTAGAAAAGCTTAGGGTTAGACAAAGCTATTGGAATTCCCCACATTTGGGAAATCCCCAAAGCTGAAATAAAAGTCAATCATTAAGTGAAACATACGCAAAGTGTAAGAAATCTTACCCCAACTTACCTCCACCCTAAGGAGACCCAAAATTGCAAATCCGTAGATTTAAAGCTTAAGGTTAGAGAAAAGTATTAAAATTCCCTATATTTAAGAGATCCCCAAAGCTGAAAACAAAGCCAATTATTAAGAAAACAAACGCAAAGGGTAAAAAATCTTACCCCATCTAACCCTAACCCTAATCTTTTCATTTTTGTTTGGATTTTTGGGTCTTGTTAGGGTTAGGGTTAGTTGGGGTAAGATTTTTTACCCTTTGCGTATGTTGTCCTTAATGATTAGCTTTGATTTCAGCTTTGGGGATCTTTTAAATATGGGGAATTCCAATAGTTTTGTTTCACCTTAAGGTTTTCTAGGGATTTGGAATTTTGGGTCTTGTTAGGGATAGCGTTAGTTGGAGTAAGAGTTTTTTAGCTGTAGCATTTGTTTTCCTTAATGACTGGCTTTGGTTTCAGCTGTGGGGATGTCCTAAATATGGGGAATTCCAATAGTTTTTTCTAACCCTAAGCTTTGCTACAGATTTGTAATTTTGGGTATTGTTAGGGTTAGGGCTAACTGGGGTAAGATTTTTTTACCCTTTGCCTATGTTTTGCTTAATGATTTGCTCTAATTTCAGCTTTTGGGATCTCCTGGATATGGGGAAGTCTATTAGTTTTATCTAACTCTAAGCTTTTCTACAGATTTGCAATTTTTGGTCTTGTTAGGGTTGGGGTTAGTTGGGGTAAGATTTTTTGCACTTTGCTAATATTTTGCTTAATGATTGACTTTTATTTCAACTTTGGAGATCTCCTAAATATGGGGAA
>JAEMWC010001129.1:145000-150000 GCA_016490735.1 Pachyseris speciosa | reverse complement strand
ATAATACTCATTCGCTATTGTTAAAACTGTCGCTCATACTCATTCGCTATCGCAAAAATCCATTCGGTGTCGCTATAAGACTCATTCGCATTCCCTAAATATCCATTCGCTATTTAAAAGGTAATTCGCTGTCATTTAACTGTATACGTCACCGCTACCTTGTTGGAAACTTCATGTGCTAAAAATTAACTCAGGATGACCTCCAAGGGAAAGTTCGTGGAGAGCCGATGACCACAGATTTGCAACGGCTTTCAAAATCATGTGACAGCGGCTTCGATCGAGGAGATGACGTACTATCTATTCACCTATCTATCGATCTAAATAAGGGTAGCTGACAACCTGAAATAACCTGAAATAGTTAAAAATGCTAGGTTGCTAGTTAATTATATATAATATATTACAATTTGTAGTCGGTAACAAACTAAACACGCACAGAGACGTTAAATACCTGGTCTAGTCTCCTCGCCTTTGTTATAATTTGGAAGCCGTGATGCCATTTCAATTTTCAACTTGTGTTAATTGGGGGTTGACAGGCTTAGTAAAAAAGTACACGATTCCGGAATACTCGGTCTGGTTTTCTCGCCTCTGTTATAATTTTTGCTCTTACGAGTACATCAGGCTTTGAGTGAGCACACCTTTCTGTATCAGATATTATTGGTGGCTCCTTGAAAATTCTGTTTAGCAACGGTTTGCTGCTGTATTATGTATCACTTCTTCGTTAGAATTTCTTTTTGTTTTGGAACTGCTGGGTGGTACTGCGTTTATACGAAGGACAAGATTCGTTTCCTTATGTATGTTTTTTTGTTTGTCGTGTAGTCCTGTCAACCCCAATTTTAAAATACCTTTTCGTCAACACTGCGCCAACCCTGCTCCCTCCTCATGCCATTGATTTTGCTATAACTGCAAGTATTTATTAAAGCTGTTATAACCAGGGAAATGGAACCGTTCGAATAAACGAATGAGAATGTAATTAACTTGGAACACTCGCTAAACACAACACTCTCTTTAATCCACGTGTCGCGCTAGGCAGATGCGCATTGCAAACTCTATGACGTAACAATAACCTATGATATAACATCTCCCCTTTTTAATGAAGACAGTCTCTAACGTCAACTCAAAGTTTCTAAATATCAACAGTAACTAAGGCCAATGTCACAGAATCTCTTTAGTTTGTAATCTTTCAAGTAGCTTGGAGGACCACGAGTTGTCCTCGTAGGATAACGCTTCCCAGTGCAAATGGGAGTAGATCTAACTTCACATGTAGAATCTGGTTGAACCGTCAACGCATCATCAGTACCAGCAGGAACAGGAATTGCAGGCATGGAACTGGTACAAGCTAGTTCATTTCTGTCTCTGTCTTGTAGAAGACAGGCAGAAGTTAAGGAGCCTTCAGGGAAGCAAGGTCCGTAAGAGTCCATCAAATGAGGTTCATCGGAATCGGCTGTAGCAGGAACTGAAGTACCTTGAGTAAAGGAATCAGGAACAATCTCCACTGGTTGGCCCACAAGGGACGTCATATCATTTGGCACAAAATGGCGCTGAATCGCTGGAGAGTTGGCTGGTGGTGTATCATCTATAGGTCGACGACGCAGTTGGTCCACGTGTCGTTTCCAAAGGTTACCAAACACCTCAACCATGTAATGCCTTGTACCAAGAACCTCAGTGATAACTCCAGGCATCCACTTCTCCCCTTTACCATAATCACGTGCCAAAACCGCATCACCTGCATGGAACTGACGCAGGCCTCTCTTCGCAGTGCGATTCACCATGGAACTGTACTGACGAGTTTCAACGTGCTTTTCCACTGAAGGAATCAGCAAATCTAGGCGAGTACGTAGCCTCCGTCCCATAAGCAGCAGAGATGGAGTTTCACCTGTAGTAGAATGTGGGGTGTTTCGATAAAGCAATAGGTACTTGGCAATTACAGCAGACACATCTTTGTTGGTTAGCTGAGCTTGCTTGATTGCTGATTTCAAAATTTGGACAACACGCTCAGCCTGGCCATTGCTGGATGGCTTATAGGCTGCTGAAGTTCGATGCAGTATGCCATTGTTTGAACAGAATTGTTCAAAGTCTCTTGCGGTAAACTGATTACCATTGTCAGAAACAAGTATTTCAGGAAGGCCATGTCTGCTGAAGATATCACGTAATGCAGTGATGGTTGTTTGGGTTGTAGTGTTTGTCATCTTAACGACCTCTGGGAATGTACTGTAGGCATCAACAACAACCATGTACATACAACCAGAAATTGGACCAGCAAAGTCCACATGAATGCGAGACCATGGTCGGGCTGGGAAAATCCAGGGATGAATTTGAGCTGTAGGAGGTGCAGATCTCATAGACTGGCAAGTGTTGCAGGAAGAAACTGTTCTCTCAATGTGCGAATCAATATTAGGCCACCAAACATAAGATCTTGCCAAGGCTTTCATTCTAGACATGCCAGGATGAGTGTCATGTAATTCCTGTAAGACCTTGTCTTGAAGCGAAGAAGGAACAACAACACGAGTGCCCCATAATATGCAGCCTTGTTGGGTGGTCAATTCGTCGCGTTTGCTCTTAAATGGTGCAAAGGTAGGATCCACCACAGTTGGCCACCCGCCAATGATGAAACCGTATACTTGGGATAAAACAGGATCCACTCGAGTCTCCCTCTGGATCATCTGACTGGTTAAAGTGGTAACAACTTCTGGCTCCAAGAAATAGCACTCAACATTTTCACATTTTGGAGGTAAAGGAAGGAGGTAAAGGAAGACGCGACATGCTGTCTGCATCAGCATGTGCTGAAGTGCTGCGATACTCAATGGTGTAGTTGTGTGATGCAAGGATCAGTGCCCACCTTTGAAGTCGAGCTGCGGCATGCGCAGGAACTGGATTCTTTGGCCCGAATAGAGAGAACAAGGGTCGATGATCAGTTAAAATTACGAACGAGCGACCATACAGATACTGGAGGAATCGTTTCAATCCAAAAATTATGCTGAATGCCTCCTTTTCTATTTGGGAGTAATTTTTCTGAGCTGAAGTCAGGGAACATGAAGCAAAGGCCACAGGTCGAAATTGCCCATTCATTTTATGAGACAGGACAGCACCAGCACCATAAGATGAAGCATCACATGAGAGATAGAGAGGTAACGTGTGATCATAATGCACCAGTGTTTGTGAATTCAGTATCAGCTCCTTTGCAACAACAAATGCATCTTCTTCTACTTTAGACCTCTTCCATGGGGTATCCTTCTTAAACAGGTTGTGTAGAGGTGAAAGTATAGTAGAATGATGTGGCATGAACCGTGAATAAAACATGATAAGTCCCAGAAGAGACTTCAAGGCTGTGACATCCTTAGGTCTAGGGGCATCCCGAATGGCAGCAAGTTTATCCTCAGTAGGATGTAGGC
The DNA here is from genome assembly GCA_016490735.1 of Pachyseris speciosa. Lineage (NCBI taxonomy): Eukaryota > Metazoa > Cnidaria > Anthozoa > Scleractinia > Pachyseridae > Pachyseris > Pachyseris speciosa. Next base: position 146,611 of record JAEMWC010001129.1, on the reverse strand, counting down.
CTTCTCCGTCAATTTTATGACCAAGGTAAGTGACACATTTTTGTAGGAATTTGCACTTGGCCTTGTTCAGTCTAAATCCTGCCGTAAGAAGCCGTTCCAAAACTAAAGAAAGCGTGCGAAGGTGATCCTCTTCATCAATTCCTGCCACAAGGATCTCATTAAGGCGACTGACAGCTTTTGGAATGTCAGACAGTAAATTATCCATAATCCTCTGGAAGATAGCTGGGCCCGAGTGAATGCCATTTGGCAGTCTCCTGAATGTAAATAATCCTTTGTGGGTGTTAATGGTGAGATCTCCTTGTGACTTCTGGGCAATGGGTATCTGGTGATATGCTTGTTTAATATCCATTACACTAAACACAGTGCACCCCCTCAAGGCTGAATGCATGTCTTCAATTTGAGGCATAGGGTACGTTTCCACATTCGCATATGCATTGTATGTCACACTAAAATCTCCACAGACACGAACGTCTTCACTTTCCTTCTTTCCAACAACCACGATGGGCGCTGCACTAACAGCAGATGTAACACGCTCAATCACACCGTCTTTTTCCATTTTTAGCAAAGTGCTCTCCACTTTCGATTGCAAAGCATAAGGAACAGGTCTGGCTTTGTGAAATTTGGCCCCTTTACTTTCATTTAATACAACAGGCTCATCAGTGTAACATCCGAGCTCTGGCTGAAATAATTCATCATATTGCTGTAGAACAGAGTCCAGTGTAGGGTTTCCTGGAGGTGCAGACACAGAGGGAAATATAGGCCCAATATGATTCAAACCTGGTAAGTTTTTCCAATAAAGTTTTATGTCCATGAGCCAGTTTCGTCCAAACAAAGCAGAAGTACCCTCATGTACCACCAGCAATGGTAGGGAGTGTTGTAATCCTGAATATTCCACCTTCACATATGCTTCCCCTAAAGGGCGCACAGTTTCACCGGTATAGGTGGACAGCACTACATTGGTCGGTTGCATGTCAACATCAGGGCAAACTCTTTTGAAGAAACTCATTGGTGCCAGAGACAAGGCACATCCAGTGTCTAATTGCATACTACAATCATTGTTTTGAATCTTTAATTGCACGGAAATTTCCGACCTAGAGATTGCATTCACATCATACACCATATACAATTCGTCTTCCTCAAGCAACGGTTCTTCGGTTAACTCATCCTCAACACACACAGCATTTATTCCATTCTTCCTGCAAGCACGAGCAATATGTCCTCTTGTGTTACAGTTGCGACATGCAGCATTTCTAAACTTGCACTTGGATCGCACGTGGCCAGCATTTCCACATGAAAAACAAGTGTACGAATTCGACTGGGGAAGTGAAGGCGAGTTCGAACGGTTATCTTGGCGTAGAGAAGGAGGTACACGAGAATTTCCACCAGAGGACGACGAAACCGCAGAATTCTTGGAAACGGAATTCACAGATTGAGTCATTTGCTGCTGAGCTTGTACGCTTTCCTTCGCCGCGATTCATCCGCTATAGCCACTTCCAAGGCTCGTTGAAATGTGCGATTTTCACTTAGGAGCTTTTTACGGGTCGCTGGATTTCGAATGCCGCAGACGAACTGGTCTCGAAAAGAACGGTTAAGGAATTCCCCGAAATTGCA
>JAEMWC010001129.1:62500-140000 GCA_016490735.1 Pachyseris speciosa | reverse complement strand
CTCCAATCCTCTCATTGTTTACCTCACAGAAATTATGAAGAACAAAAAAGGCACAGATGACATTTGGCAGCTCAGTTAGGTTGATGTCCATGGCTCGCCTAAGTGCACCAAATCGTGCTTTTAACCGGCCAAATTAACATTCAATCACCATACGTGACTGGCATAGTGTCATGCCGAAGTACTGCTCTTGAACTGTGGAGCCACCATTTGAGTATTCCTTCATAATATAAGGCATCAGAGGGTATTCAGGGTCTCCAAACAGCAAATCTGGAATTGGTTCTTCATCAGGAAGCACCTGTCGTCTACATGGTGGAATGGTCTCATTTTTAAGAAACAAATTGAGCTTTGAATTGGAAAAGACTCTGGCATCATGGACACTTCCTGGCCATTTCACTACAACATCAATAAAACAATATTTATAATCACATGCAGCTTGAACATTTAAAGTGTAATGGCTTTTTTTGTTGATATAATCTGTCGAGTTGGTTTTGGGCTGTTTAATTTGTATATGAGTCCCGTCTATGGCGCCTAAACACTGGGGAAAACCATGTGCTCTATGGAACTTCTTCACCAGGTTTGTCACTTCTTCTTCTGTGAAAGGAAGTTTTATATAATTCTTTCCAAGATGTACAGTGATGGCCTTACATACTTTACGTACAATCTTAGATACAAGTTGTCTTGAAATACCAAAGGCATTGGCTGTCTTTCGTAACCTTCCCTCATCACTCAAGTAATACAGCGTGACTGCAACTTGTTTTATGACGTCCACTGGAGTCCTCATTATTGTTCGTTTTCCTTCAATATATGGCCTCAGTTCGTCGGATAATTTGTAGAGAGAACCACGGCTCATTCGAAAATTCTCTCTCCACTCTTCCTCAATCATTATTCCACCCACGAAGTTGTCCCACCAAGCACTAGTTCTTCCTGGTCGGACCCAGAATCTTCGTGGCCGTGCTAGTTGTCTTCCCGCTCTTTTGAGAAGTCTTTGGCGTCTGATTCCTGAATCAGATATGGCTAGAAGCCGCATAATGCTTAGACGTCTTCTCAAGTAGTTAAAGTTTAGATTTAACATTGCAACATTTAGTTCGAGACACGCTATTAGGCTTGAAAGTAGTCCTAGTAGCATTGAACACACAGCGTTTCTGCTCGCCGCCATTTTGGAAAATCTCGCGCGGAAAAAGACTGGTTCTGATACTGTGACGTCAGCGTATACAAAAAATATACGGATACGAGCGTCCACACGTATCCGGATACACAGCGTATACAGAAATTTCCACTCTGGAGAGCGTATACAGAAATCTCCGGATACACCGAGCGTATACGGCGGACACGTGTGGACGCTAGGTGTATCCGCATAAAAAAATTTGCGGATACAAAAATCTCCGGATACGTGTGGACGGGGCCTTAGTATTTATACGCCCAAAAATTTTATCATTTTTTGACTTGATAATGGCGTTAAGTTAACGTCGAAACTTCGTAGAATTACCTTTTTACCTTTTTAATCTTTTTATCATGTTTTTTAGTAACATCTTATCGCATTTTTTTTATAGTGAAATGTTTTTCAAAGTCACTTCTTTTCCGTATGGACTTAATATCCCCCGCTTTATTCGATTCTGGACAAAACGTCAATCACAACAGTGGAAGTTATAAAGTCGTTTCGCTGAGAAACAAAGTCGTGATCTCAGAGACTGAATTTATTATAAATTTGCATCATCAGTGGACAATGTTGTTGTTTTAAATATTCCCAAACAGTACTGAAAAGCCTTCGTCTCGGTTGTTATTGCTTAATGTTAACGAGCCATGCTGTTGCCAGGTGTAAATTTCTGAATCGATTTACTATTATTAACAAAAACATCCTAAGAGGAAGTTACGATCAAATCTTGTGAAAATGGCCCCGTATGTAACGGACTCAAATACAGGTAACACATAAGTTAATTTTAAAAACAGTCTTTATTAGTTAGTACATTCTATCGCGAAAAAGAACAACAGAATGCAATTTATATTAGGAAGCATAAAATTAATACCAAAGCTTACATTCAAACAACTCGCTAGAAAAAGCAATGGAACCACTTCCGCTTTGGGACATCCTCATTTTAATAATCTATTGCGGATCTCATTTCAGTTAAGCAATATATAACAAGTTTCTATGGTTTATAGGTTGATAAACCACGCGAGATGTTAGTTACTACATACAACCAGGCTTCACCGAATCTTAAAAAGATTCTTATGAAACACTGGCACCTCATTTCAGACAACCCTAAACTCGCTCAAATATTTTCTAACACCCCTATTGTCGCTTATCGGAAGGACAAATCGCTCAAAGACTTCCTAGTCCGAGCAAAAATCCCTTCCCAAGATTAAAACAACAAAAACAGGAGTTATATGCGGTAAGGAGGGTGACAATATTACAATCATTTGCTTACAAAAATTACACGGCCACCGTATGAAGTAGACTCCCTTTTATTCGACTAGCCCACTTAGTCAATAATTTTGTTTTCCAATCCATATTGCGACTTAGTTATTGTCAGTAGTTTTTTTCGAGCCACAGAAGCAACCACGACACGATCCGAATTTGCATACGACTCACGCTCTGTTGTTTTCTAAAACAATGAACGTTGACAAATTGATGCCTAACGGATCGAAATCTCTCGCTTCTCATTGGCCAACTAAGTAACAGGACGCGCAAACTGAGCTATATAAACAGTAATTCTGCTACCTTCAGGCCACAAACCGGCTCACACTCACCTGAGCACCAAAAGCAACTGACGAAGGAAACCACTCAAATTTCCGAAACCGGTCTTGCTATAGATCCTGAAACAGTTCTTATTAGAACCCTACTATGGCCACTCCAAACGACGACACTGTCGTAGCCATACTAGCAGAAATGAGAGACAGCCAGGCACCACCGCCAATCTCTCCCAACCAGTCCCCAGCCAAGTTGACAGGACCAGACTCAGAAGAAAAGGAAGTCATACCATCCTCCCAGCCACCACCAATCCCCAAGCGTCCAAGGACCGCAGAGGGTTTCAGCTAGCTGAGGAACAGAATCGCTTCCTTGTAAACCAGAAGCGCGAAATGTCTGAAAATCCACTGCCAGACAAACCAAACCGCGTAGTAACGAACTCTGTTCTATCAAAGCGAAACTAAATGAGCTTACAACTCTCGTGAATGTATTTTCTAAACGTGAAAATAAAACAAGAGTTGCATTGTATCCAAGTGTCTCTTCTGGAAACGCTTCATAGTCGACATTTTTTCAGTGTGGACAATAAGCGAAAACGAAATCAACAATTTTGTTGAATTCGCAGATAACTTCCACTCAACAATCAAGTTTAATTGGGAAATGTCGTCGCCTGAACGAATCGTTTTCCTTGACCCTGAAGTTTTTAAACACTGGCACCTCATTTCAGACAACCCTAAACTCGCTCAAATATTTTCTAACACCCCTATTGTCGCTTATCGGAAGGGCAAATCGCTCAAAGACTTCCTAGTCCGAGCAAAAATCTCTTCCCAAGATTAAAACAACAAAAACAGGAGTTATATGCGGTAAGGAGGGTGACAATATTACAATCATTTCCATGAGTTTAGCTGATTGACCAATCAGAGCGCGCGAATTAACTTTGGTTATTATATAAGTTCAGTTTATCTTCTGACTAAATTTCGATCTTTAGAACGCTTTAAACAAACGTAAGCCAACGAAAAGATTAATGTTATTAAAGCCCTCTGTTTTCAGCTCCGATAAACGTCCGTTAAACTGAAATTAAATTGACATCATTTGGCACATCATCTGCGTTTACTGTTTAACTGAAACTGACTCCGTTTGTCTGATTGCTGAAAGTAACAACACAAATCAAATAGCAGCTAACAATTTCCCTTCTTAGTTTATAAATAAATATAAATCGGCTTTTTTTAACAAGGGTTACACTTAACAGTAAATCAACTAAGAAACGGCTGTGGCTCTCGAAATTCTGGATCGAATTGGAATTTGGAAATGTTGGTCTTTGAGGAGAGGGGAAAACCGGAGCATTTGTAGAAATTAGCGGGCTAGTGGAGGACATCCATTCAGTCTCGTTGTTCAAAAACATTTTTCCCGGTACAGGACATTAAATGTCTTCAGTGTAAGCTACATCTTTACCGCTCAGAATTAGTTATGCCACTAAGTAAGTTTTTCTCCGAATTCACGAAAGTGAAATAAACTAAATTAAATAAATAAGAACAATTCGAGTTAGTTTTCAACACAGAGAGAAATCACATGACCGAAAGGGAATCAAGACAGAGCCAAAAACTGTAACCAGGATTTCATATTGTGGAAGATCAGAGACACTGAAAAATAACCGGCCAAATAACTTAGCCATTCCAAAAAAGTGTTGGCAATCTGGACGTGGGACGATATGAAAATTTCTGAATTCTATCAGGCGAAACAAACACCTTATCACAATTCTTGACAGCTAATTTCCTTCTGGAAATTATGCAGAGTTTTAGTTTCAAACACATCAAAAGATAAAAAATTGATGGGTTGGGGTGAAGAATGTGCAGACACTGATTGTGTTGCGAGAACCGTGAAGAGTACATTTCTGCACACAAGGCACTTTCTGTTGCCTGTTAACTGATCCCGCGCTAATAATCCTATCCAATAGTAAACGTGGTTATATCATTGATAAGTTAAATAAGACTACTCAAACTTTACCAAAACCAACATCAAACAAGATACAACAACAATATAGAAAAAAAAGAGTAAAAAATCTTCCGGTCGTCTTCTGAGTGCTAAAAATGGCTCAACGGATACGGGAAATTCTTTTTAATAGTCAATTATTATTCTCCGGCCGTCTCTCGAAGAGAGGAATAGGGTATTTTCAATTGGATGGGTCGAAATGCTCCTTTTGTCCTGTTAGACACTGCGCTTTATTGTATCACTGATTTACTTTGGATCGAACTTTGATATTTATTGCAAAGAAAGCGTCTTTCCTTTGTTTCTACGATAAACAACGCTCGCTTACAATTTTCTGAGCGTCAAGAATAATCAAATGAAGAAGCGTTTTCTCCCAATGCTTTTACTATCTGCACCTACGTCTAACTCCATGCTTCAAAGGCGGGGAATATCAGTTTTGAGTTTTATTTTTTCCGGAAGACGACAAAGCAATCTTTGTTCGCTGCAAAATTCAGAAAAAGGTCTATTAATATTGCCTTTTCGTGCGCTTATTAGAAATGCGCTTTGGTTGCAGCTATGCTGCGCTTTCCTCATGATGAGCGATGTATATATTTTACTTATGAGACCAATAAAGTTGAAAGTTGAAGAAAACTTTTTAAAGTTCGAATGAACGACCCAGTCTAACAAAATATGCTGAGTGTTAACTGTACATGAGATTTGTTTGGCAGTTGCACCCTGGAAAGTCAAACTTCTCTTTTTTCGATCAATCAAAATGGGAGTGGGAGTTCATTTCGTGCAATAAGGAAACAAGCTAAGATTTCATCTTCCATAATTCAGTGTTTTACTGCCAGTGTTAACCTATTTTTGTTGAATAAAGTTTTGATTGATGGGTATTTCCGTTCATGCGTTAAGTTCAGTCACCAAAGCATTCTATATTTGGAACATCGAAAAGTAATTTTTTTTATTAACGGCTGCCATGGGAGGTTGTTTTGTAAAAGAGAGAAACAGGCTACCTCAACGTAGAAAATATGTAAAATAGATTTCTGATTAAGATAACAGGCCATGCCAGCTGGCGAACCTGCTGCAGCCGTCTGGAAAATCAAAGTGAAATGCTTGCAAATACATCACACCGAGATTTATGGGGTGTGATTACCATCAAAATTAATACTTGGTATTCTGCTATTGAGACATGCAGTTCTGTCATTGAGTTCTGGTATTCTGCTATTGAGACATGCAGTTCTGTCATTGGGTTATGGTATTCTGCTATTGAGACATGCAGTTCTGCTATTGAGACATGCAGTTCTGTCATTGAGTTCTGGTATTTTGCTATTGAGACATGCAGTTTTGTCATGGTGTCCTGGTATTTTGCAGTTCCAACATTGAAGCCTGCAGTTTTGTAAATTTGTTATGGTATTTTGATGATGCGTATTTTATTTTGGTGTTTTGAGATGGTAACATGCAGTTCGGCATGACACTCAGTAACACATTTTTGACATAATAACTTATTACCCGCCAAACTGTAAATATTTTAATTTATGTAAAATCTGCTGTGGTGTTTCAGTCTGACTATTGAATCCAATTATATTCAGCACCCGACAAAGTGAGCGTAGTTTACTCTTAGAGTAAGCCCAAACTTCAACTGTACGTTTGCTGGCACCAAACAATTGAGCCATTTCTTCAGCAGTAAACCTTTTCAAATGAAGAATGATCCTCGCAGTTGTGAACGCAATTTATGCAATTGCGAAAAGAAGCCTGAAAAAAAAAAATTCAGGACTTCAACGGGGTTCGAACCCGTGACCTCGCGATTACCGGTGCGACGCTGCTATTAGCGTCGCACCGGTAATCGCGCGGTCACGGGTTCGAACCCCGTTGAAGTCCTGAATTTTTTTTTCAGGCTTCTTTTCGCAATTGCATAAATTGCGCTCACAACTGCGAGGATCATTCTTCATTTGATTTCATTTCCGCAGTTCATATATGATTCATTTCATATATCATTCACAGTAAACCTTTTCTCTGCCAGAAATTCTAGCCGTTCTTATATCAAACACTGGTCTTCCTCTTGCACCAGTAAATGTTTCTTGTGCTTGGCACAGAAGTTCTATCCTGGAGTCAATAATTTCAGTATCGAGGTACCTAACAGGTGCTAACAAACCCAGGATCGGATAGGATCAGACCAGACCGTACTTGCAAAACCCGGACCGGGTCAATGAAAGTCACCAAAAAAATAATACAGGTTCAGATGTATCGCGAAAGCCGCAATTGTAAGAGCCGAAAGTTCCTGTGGTCTATTTACATACGTTATGTTATAAATCTAAGTGCTTCTGTGGAGCAACTCGAGTGAGAGGATAAATTGCGACATATTTATAAAATTGCATTTCAATATTTTCCCCGACGTAACTGATAATAAAAGCCGATTCCATTCCATCCACAAATGAAGTCACGGTCCTTTTGGAAAAAAAAGAGAGGAAATGTTTGCTCCAAACAACGGTAAGTCTTTGGTCACGTGCTAGGCAACCATAATTATTCCCATGTATCAAGTTTCACTACGACCAAACGACACGCAATCCGAAAAAAATTATAAAGGAAAAACATTGCGGACTTGTGCGTCTGAGTTCGCTGAACGAGAAGCAAAGAAATGAATTTGTATGTCAACTTCTCTCACCCAGAGAACCATTAAGACCGCACAAGTACGCAATGTTCTTCCTTTATAATTTTTGTTCGGATTGCGTGTCGTTTGGTCGTAGTGAAACTTGATACGTGGGAATAATTATAGTTGCCTAGCACGTGACCAAAAACTTCCCGTTGTTTGGAGAAAACATTCTCTTTTTTACGGTGGCTTCAAAGGGACATCACTAAATCAAAAAATTTTTTTCTACTAGTTCGAGTTTGAGTTCGAGTTCGAGTTTGAGTTTGAGTTTGAGTTTGAGTTCGAGTTTGAGTTCGAGTTCAAGTTCGAGTTCGAGTTCGAGTTCGAGTTTGAGTTTGAGTTTGAGTTTGAGTTTGAGTTTGAGTTCGAGTTCGAGTTCGAGTTCGAGTTCGAGTTCGAGTTCGAGTTCGAGTTCGAGTTCGAGTTCGAGTTTGAGTTTGAGTTCGAGTTCGAGTTCGAGTTGGAGTTGGAGTTCGAGTTGGAGTTCGAGTTTGAGTTCGACTTTGAGTTCGAGTTCGAGTTGATTTGTGCAAAAGTATTGGGAGCTCAGCATTCACTCCATAAAGATGGCGGAATCGAGCCATCGGAGTGGAGATGGAGGAAGCGAGTAAGGGGAAGAATTGAGCGAATCACATGAGGTAAGAGCACGATTTTTGGTCTTTCTGACCTTAATTTAATATAAAACATCTTGTAGGATCAGTTTTAATAAATTAACTGTGTACTTTCAAGGTTATCGAGTCGCGGAGGACGTAATACAGACGTTTATACAGGAAAGGGTAAGCTTGCATATACAGTCGTCATTCCAGGATAACTTATTGATCGACCACTTAATGTCTTGTTTATCAAGAACTACAACTATTAAACCAGTTAACTTCTTTTTTATGAGGAAGAAATTTGGCACTGCAAGAACTGGAAAAGATATATATAAATACTGCTAGAAATATGTTCCCTCACACCATGAATGAGGGGATCGAAAACAATGCTGGAACTTTTACCATATAAATAAAGAAACATTGTATCGTTCTAATAAAATGTGCCTTGAAATTGCTTCCTAACACTTAAGGCAGGCATCGAAATGTAGGGTCAAGGAAATTGAAGTACATCCGACATTAAGTGATCGATCAATAAGTTATCCTGGAACGTCGACTGTATATGTAAGCTTACCTTTTCCAGTATAAACTTCTGTAAGGTTACGTCCTCCCCGACTCCAGCTTTTTTCAAGAAGTTGATAACCTTGAAAGTACACAGTTCATTTATTAAAACTGATCCTACAAGGTGTGTCATATTAAATTAAGGTCAGAAAGGGGTGTAGACAAAACATGGACCCTCCCCCCCCCCCCCCCCCCTTCTGGACCCCTTTCTGGACCCCCTTCTGGACCCCCTTCTGGACCCCTCGATTTTTCTGTTGGAAAATAATAAATGATAAAAAAATAGTCTTCGCTTTGGATTTCAACTTCGGTCGGCTCGTTGATAATTACAGACAGCATTATAGTAATCGCGAACACTACCACAGTCAATCAAATGAAGATTGATCCTCACAGTTGCCATTTTCATCCCGTGAAAGACTTGCTTTGAATTTTGCTGACTTTACCTTGCTGATTTTTGTTGTTACCAAATACTTTAGAAATTTCTCACAAAGGCCATTATCGACAGGAAAACTAATAACTTTCCCATTGGTCTCTCTTACAGAAAAGATATTCCATTTCACATGGTTAAGTGCCCAAAGCGCGTCGTCCAGTGTGTTGTTCCTGGTTGCCAAGTGGTGATCCGGCTATCCGAAGTTGTGGTGCACAACAGAGAAAACACGACAAAACATTTGGATCTGTACGAAATTGACCGGCAGAAAAAGGCCTGGTCTCTACATGAAGTAAGAGTTTTCCTCCTGATGCTACTGATAAAACAATTTACGTACAAGGCCATAGTACAGTTTACAGTATGGCGTTATTGCTACGAACTCTCTAAAATGCGAGCGGACCTCAATTAGTGAAAATATTAATTAGCCTGCTCCTCCCGTAAAGGTTCTTCACTTTTTAAAATTATTTTTAATTGTTTTTCTATAATGCATGGAAAATACGCTGGCTCAATTCTCTTCATTCTTCTTTTTGATAGGCCACGATCTCCACGGAAATAGCATGTAAAGATGTCGTCCTCCTCACCTGGCTTGTACCGCGTGACTGGACATGGCCCATCGCTTCCCCTCCGATGGATGCATTTGAAAGAAAGTGGAGAATGGTTCTTACCAGAGGAAAGCTGTGGCTTCAGCATTTTAGAGGGGTCGACCCTATTAGAATTGCTTTCGCGTGAGTGTAGCACAAGGCTTTTCAGTAATCCTTATAGCTAGTCATTGCCAATTAAAAGAAAATATAGTACTGACAAATTATTGAAAACAGACAGAATTCATGGTTCATGGAAAGCTATTGGAAGGCTGTCACGTTCCGAACTTTTCCTCCTATACTTGTCATGGTCGTATGACGTTTAGGCTGACATGATCTGTGTGACTTAATGTTAAAGACGTCGGTCAAATATTTGACCCGCGGCTGACTACAGCCTGAATATATCTTTTATTTCTTCCAGATTTTTCATTGAAAATACAAGCAGCGCTGTCAAGAAAGTGTTCGTCAGCCGCGGTAATGTCAAGCTGAAAGAAAGAAGAGGACACGGCTTCATGTTACCACCGGATTTGACAGAGGGAGCGGAATTGCGGGTGAATTGCCGCGTATTAGAATTAGCCGCTTACCTGAAAGAGAAGTTTTAGTTCAGTTCAGTTCAGTTCAGTTCAGTTCAGTTCAGTTCAGTTCAGTTCAGTCCAGTTCAGTTTAGTTTAGTTTAGTTTACCCCTTTAAGGACGTGTGCGTGAAAATTTTCCAACATTGGTTTTTTTCTGAGACTTTGACCACTGTGAGATGCAAAGTTAGTTATGTCAAAAAATCGGGCTTCGTTAGCGAATAAAGCCACAGTGTGTAAGCCAAAAATATTGCAATTAGATCTTTGAAGTGAAATGTTCCCTGCCAAATATTGTTTAAGTGGACCTATTAAATGAATTTAGTCAACTGGTGAGGTTCCTTAAAGAACAAGTTTGCATTTAGCGAGTACAGCTTCACGCGCCTTGCAGCCGCAAGGTGGCAGGATTCGATGTCCCGTGGACAGAAATCTTGAAAGTTTTTTTTAACTTCCCACATTACTTTTTTGTTCATTTTTGGACAATGTGGCGATAATTGTAAACAAAATCTGTTTCTGGAAAGAAAAGTAGGCGTCACCGACCATTTAAGAGAATAGAATGCGATTAAATTGTCGTCGAATTCCAAAGTAACGCTGTTGCGCGACATGACTGAACAGAAACTGGAATCTACCGGAGTTTGAAGCCTACGTGAGATGCGCAGAGAAAGTTGCGCACAGAGAATGGGCGCGAACGTCCTTAAACCATAAAGCGGTTTCCGGTTGAGTGTTGAAAGTAATTCTCGTTTTGCTTTGGTTTTGAATTGCTTCGCTCTGTGATTGGCCAGGAAAACTCGCGCCACTTTCTCAACCAATGAGAAGCAAAACCAAAACCAATCGTGACTTGCACGTACGTATTTTCCCGCGCTTTGAACGGGCTACATGTAATTGCTTCTTATTCTGATTGGCTCACTGCACTGCTTACTTCTGTTGTGATTGATCAGAGTAATTGCTTTGGTTTGCTTTTACGACACTCAACTGAAAAGCGCTCTAATAGTGATCTGGATCAAATGTCTCCCCCTTGTATGCTTTATACAACATAGTGGTCACGAGGATTAAGGACAGGATCAAAACAGATGAACTTGCTTTATGTTTTAAGGACTTTGTACCACTACTTCTATAGGGGGCAACAAAATACATATGAATTTCAAGCTAAATTCTTCTGTAGCTAAAAAACGACGGTATTCAAAAGTACATTTCAGAAGCTCAAATGACGTTTTTTAGTTGAATGAATTTGAGGCCAGATTTAAACGGAAAAGTGCTGAAACAAACGAATTCAGAAAAGGGTTTTAACCAGACTGCCTCCCTTAACACTTGATTACGTAACACAGGCTTTACGCCATCACCCATTTGTTATTAGAGTGTATACAAATTTTCAAGGTATAATAAAGGTTTATGTTACGTCATTATTTGCTTTATCGTTGATTTCTTGAAATGGGTAGGGTCGAGTAAGTGATAGCGAGGTTTGCAGGCTGAACATAATAGAAACTCGTCACAGTTCAGGTATCACAAATGCTGAATTTCAATGTAACGGAAGGGCTCTATACTGGAGAAGACTTCAGCCAGGCATGAAATTTGATTGAGATATTCAAGTCGTTGGATGGGGTAAGGGATACCCACACTCCCCACCTGTGTAATGCTCATTCTGCCCAGTAACTTATGTTGCTCTGCCCAAAAATATGAATGATGATGAGACGAATGAAGGTCATTTGTATCCTTTTTAAGTTAATGGCCACAAAGCATCTTATCAGTACCAAAGTAATAATTTATTTTCCTTCTCTCGGCTAGGCAGGTGCGAGTGAAAATCTATGAAAATCTACGAAAGAGTACGGCTTAAAATGAATATTTACTTCAACGTTGTCAACTATTTCCCTGTATAGTGTATGTCATGGCCAATAAGATACATTATAATAACTTAAAAGAGAATTGTCTCAGTTTGTTGTCGGCAGACAGGCGAGTTACGATTCAATTTATTTTGTTCATCAGTGAACTGTTTGGACAAGATTTCACGGCCTTCTGAACAACTTCTGTTTTTGTTTTTTTTGGCGAAAAAAAAAAAAGGAACAGTCTTAAAAAACCCCATTTACACTACAGAAAAAAATGGGTCTGGACCCAAACAAAAGTTTACACAGCACTTTCGAAGAGCAAAAGGGGCCCGGACTCTTTTTTTTTTTTTTTCGGTTTTGGGGCCATAGGCGGCTATGGCCCCAAAATCTGAAAAAAGCGAGTCCGGATCCATTTCTTGCAAACATGATACGGAAGGTATACACTGGCAAAACATCTGCTCCGTATCAACTTTTATTTGGGTCCGGAGCCATTTTTTTCTGCAGTGTAAATGGGGCTTTTCAAGACTGATACGGTTTTTGAAAAAATAAATAAATAAATAAATAACGGAATTCAACGAGGTTTGAACCCGTGAACTCGTCCCCCCCCCGGCCCCCCCTTCCTGGTGTCAATACCGGTGCGATGCTCTAATCAACTGAACTCTGAGGTCATTGAAGTTGGGATCAAGTCAATTGTGAGTTCATATGTTCCAGTATAAGAGAAGGGTGTGAATGATGTGTATGAAATATATCATATATGAACTGCGTAGATGAAATAAAATGAACAATGATCCTCGCATTTGTGAATGCAAATTATATAGTTGCGAAAAGAAGCATAAAAAACATTCAGGTTTGTTTATCACTTAATGGGAAAAACCGGTTAGTCAATGAGGGGGTGAATATAGGTTCGCAGATCAACGGATTTGGCTAAAAAATACTTTGATCTCGGACTTTGAGGATACATTTTACGATTGGCCCATTTCGAAGGCTCAGTGGATCACGGATTTCTTCAATATTTTAGAGTGGATTGTGGAATTTTGTTTGTTCTGAAGTACGGATCGTCAGGAACTTTCAATTTTCAATTTAGTCTGCTCTCTGGCCTTAGAACGAGGAGTTAGATCATCACACATTTAACCTTTAATTTAATCGGCAAGTTTCCTGGAAGTGAAGCAGGTTTTCAAGATGGAACAGTAGCCGAATGCAAGTTTAAACAGCCAATGGGTTTTGTGTAGAATTTGACAATGCCGTTTAAAATGCTTGTGACGCTCACACACCTCTGTGAAAGCATGAAATCTCTAAACGCTTTGGGATATTTGTATGACGCCTTCATAGTACACGAGAAAGGCCAAAGTGTCCCATTACGAACATTGATGTAGGCGGTAGAAAAAGTGATACAATGCAAGGACGTCCTTTCTGAGTTTGAGCGTTCAGTTCGTTGCGAAGAAGGCTCCTCGGAAATTTTATTGAACGGACCTCAAGGAATGGTTTCTGTGGCTGTGACGTCTGCATGTTGACTTGCTACACTGGGGCTTAAAGAGAATGGAGTTTCTTTTGTCTGCTCTGTCTTTTTCTTACTCTAGCCTCCTCAGTCAGCTGTTTGACTTTGGATGTTGAACATCTACTCTCCACATCCCATTTGAAACATCCACTAAGAAAGAGTACTGTCGAGAATGTGGGAACGCAATTCTGATCCCCCGCTTTTTCCTCCTTAACAAGTGAAAAAAAAAAAAATTCCAAAGCCAGAGCATGACACCAGGCTTTCTTTTCTCCCACCTAATCTAACGTTTCAAAGTAGAAAGACGGTATGTTTTTTGTCTACATAAATTGTCCACATGGCCTTTGTCTTTTTAGTGTTTAGCTCGCGACCTTAAATATAGCCAATCCCAAAAGCAAATTACTTTCACTAAAGGACGTTGGTCTTTGCATATCGAAGTAATGTCGTCAGCATATCCGCCTTAGCTGGAATTCGGTAGGTCAGTGCCTGTAGTTTTGGGATTTTGTCGTATCCTTAGCGCAAGAGGTTCTACCCATAAGTTAAATGCCTCTTGACACCCGAAAATAACTCTACTATCAACATCACTGTAGGTCACTGTGTATAAGGAGTCGGGTGTGCTTGCTCAGCCTTGTTTGGTCACTCAACTTAGGTAATCAATTCATATTTAGATGGTAAAGATAAGTCATCAATGACTCATTTCTTATCCAAATAGAAAGTTTGTGATGGTCTATATTCAGACCTAATGAGTTCAGCAGGTCTATCTTCAGACCTGAAGTGGCATTAAAAAATTGCCGGTTTCAGCCACGCCCTCACAGAGTTGGGTTATCTACTGTCTTATGAGATTAGTTCTCCTAACGCGCGTATTTGGCATATTAGCACAAAAGAAAAAATAACTTACCGTAAACTGCAGCTTATGAGCCCCCCTCCCCCTCTCCATCAAGCCCTTGTCTAGCTTTTCTTGTTTTGAGAGATATAAAGTACTTCCTAGGAACTCTGTACTACTTCAAACAAAAAATGTTACAAATTTTCGACTAAAACTTCATTGTGAAATACCATTAAAGTAACTTTTCAATACTATACTGTGGCATTGCTTTACAATAATTAGTTAACAGCCTTAGCTTTAACTTAACGCATAGAATCAACTTAGGGAAAGGCTTTGTTTGTGTACAGTACATATTTGCCACTATTATGATCAGCACTGCTATAGCTTGTTTGGAAACGCTTTTACTATTCCGGTTATAAGCCACCTCGGATGTAAGACCTCCGTTTATAAGACCTCCTAAAACCCCTTACTAAGATGTATAAGCCCGCAGAGCAGGTATTAAATGGGATGACGTTTCTTTAACTTTAACTTTACTCAACTTTAATT
This sequence comes from Pachyseris speciosa, assembly GCA_016490735.1. Taxonomy (NCBI): domain Eukaryota; kingdom Metazoa; phylum Cnidaria; class Anthozoa; order Scleractinia; family Pachyseridae; genus Pachyseris; species Pachyseris speciosa. Next base: position 125,306 of record JAEMWC010001129.1, on the reverse strand, counting down.
ATACAGATCTTAACATAAAACTCAAACCAAAGATAAATTAACAGTTAAAATAACTATAAAAATACAAGATCTGAATAATTAGGTCAGTTTATACAGAACACGAAGATCCCTTATAAACTTATAAACTGCCTCAATGTAGCTCAAACAGTATGCAGTACAGTATAGTATATATTGATGCTTGATGTCGGAATCACCGGTAACGCCTCCTCATCAGAAAACCGCAAGCACCTCAAAGCTGGCATCTCAATTTCAACTTTTAATTGCATCATAGGTTCATTTCTCGCTTTTGATATCCATCCGTCTTTCAAATTCCTTAGCTATAGTTACCTCTTTAAAAGGTACCTGTCTGACGGAGTGTAAGCAAAATCTTTACCCCCGCCAGTCTGAACAAAAGATTAATTGTTCAAATCATTGTGTGCTGATAACGGTCGAGCGTGCTAGTCCAAACTTTGTCCAGACAGTTACATCGGGTAGTCAATTGGACCCGGTTGTTCGAAAGCCGATTAACGCTAACCCAGGATTAGGAGTTCACCGAAGTTTTAAATTTCAGTTGCAGTAAGATTGAAATCAAAGATGTAAAAAAGACGACACAACGTTTAAATTTGCAAGACATGTTTCGGAAATGCAGTATCCATTTTCAGTGGAAGGATATTTACAAGTCAGGTAAGAATCTATGCTCTTGTAATTGTTTTTCCATCTTATACTCGGCTCTTACTTATTTCCAACTAAAGATCAAAGAAACCCTTCATATTGAATGAGAACAACCCGCATTGAAAAGACAACTCAAACATGTTAATTTAACACCCCTACTGTAATTACTTTTTGTATTGGTGAAGTATTTTTACAGATTTGTATTCACACCTTTTTATTCTCCCACTCCGTTGTAGTATTATGTAACTTTTTCACCGTTTTGTATTCTAACTATTTTTCTACAATCTGTAATTAACACCTATTTGTTACCTACTTTATTTAAAGTCACTCACTTGTAAACATCCTTCAACTGAAGATGGCAAATTTAGACGTTGTGTAGTCTTTTTTAAATGTTTGATTCAAATCAAAACTTACGCTTAAAGTAAAGTTAAATTCCAGTCAAAACTTAAGGGTGAAAATCTTTTGCAAATGTTTTTATTGAACAGTACGAATTTATTTAGCTTTGCCAGAGACCTATCAGGGGTACTAAAACAACTTGCGCCAATCACTGTAGACCCTTAGCTGCACATCCCACCCCAATGACCACATGCTGGTACATAGACCACCACACCGGGGACTACGTCCCCTGCTCTTTTCGATCAGTTTGTGGGTTCTTTAACGTCCCAACGATTATTAGGAACAAGTATTGTGAGACGGGACCTACAGTTTATCGTCCTTATCCGAGAAGACTAGAAAGTCTAGCCGTTTGCAAATGTAATTACAAAGGCAGCACTTTCCCATCGAACATTTAAAGCCCCCGAGTGTTGGTCCGGCCGGGGTTTGAACCCGCAACCTCCCGCACGGCAGTCTTACAACAACAACACCAGCTTTATTACCAAATAATAATTGAACTTAATTTACAACAACCACCAAAGCGAGTAAATGTAAGAGAAGTTAAAGTTATTGTGCATCAAATGAGAACTCGGAAAAAAATCCGAGCCCCAGATGGGATTTGAACCCGTGATCTACCCGTGATCTAGTCGGATGCTCTAACCACTGAGCTACTGGAGACTCTGTGGCGAGCAAGGGTGAAATGTGGGTATTGACTAGAACTGCATCACGCAGTTACATAGTCAAATTTTAAACGACCATATATGACTCATAACTGCATCGCGCAGTCACATTAAGGCATATCGGCGATAGCACCTCGCTAGCTGCATCACGCAGTCACATTAAGGCATATCAAAGATGCAACCAACCAACCACCAAAGCGAGTAAATGTAAGAGAAGTTAAAGTTATTGTGCATCAAATGAGAACTCGGAAAAAATCCGATCACGGAGGGTCGTGGGTTCAAATCCCATCTGGGGCTCGGATTTTTTTCCGAGTTCTCATTTGATGCACAATAACTTTAACTTAATTTACAACATAATCTAATAATACAGGAAAGGTAACATTTACTAAGAATAACTGACTGAAAAGCTAATCGAGCTGAGTAAAATTAAGTAATGTTTAAGTATAGGAGATTGGTTGGCACTAAAGCTAGAGCAGAGCAGTTAATAAGTCAAAAAAAGAAGACAAAAATAAATAAATAAATAAATAAATAAATAAATGAGAGAATAAATCAATAAATGAATAAATACATACAAGTTGAAAACTCATGAACAGTAAGACTGTAAGATGTCAAACTTGACTTTGTTTTTAAACGTTTTAAGGGGGAGGTGTTTAATGCTTTCATCAACGTGATTCCAAACTTTAACAGCTGCAAAGCGAAAGTTGAATTTACCATAGTTTGTTTTGATGGCATTGATGTAATATGTTGATTTAGAAGCAAGCCTGGTATTGTATGAGTGTATAGATGCTACTGTTTGAAAAATGTTTTCAAAGGAAGATGGAAGAAGATTATAGTGATAGTGATACATGAGGAGTGCATTGTGAAGGGTAACAAGATCAGTTAATTTAAGAATCTCTAATTCCTTAAAAAGAGGCTCAGAGTGTTCATCTGGTCCGGTGCTCTGCAAACTGAGCTAACCGGTCGGCGGACTCAAAGTTCATTCTAACTCGGGGATAACTTGATCATGCTTTGGACAACTGGGCCGTGGTGATTTGATGGTAAAGATAACTCTGCACTGACTTTCCAACCAAGTACCAGGTTTTGTGATGGTGGATATGTTGTAGTTCAAGTTTATCCTTGGTTCAATTTTTATTTTCCTTTGTTTTGTACTCATTAACATGCGTTACCACATATGTATTTATATATACACATATCTGAATCAACCACGTCTTCGTAAAGTTTAGTTGACTACGATCTTACGAGATTAATTCATTCCATTGGCGTATGAACGAGAGAAATAACTGTTTCATCTAGAATCAATCGCCCAATGCAATAACAGCAATTCAAGCCTGTGAGCTCCTGTAGTAAATAAAGGAAACTTTCTTCGTGGACACACCAAGTGACATAGCTTCAAGACAGAATTTTGGACGTATACCGGCTCATCCACTGCATTCTAGGTTTATTTATCAGGTGCATTCTTAGCAACGGCAACTGCAAGAAATCGATCCTAAATACCCTTCTGAAATTGAACTGCATTCTAGGTTTAATTTATTTATCATGTCTATTATCCATTAGGGTTATAGCTTCCATATCTACGACTTAAATTAAAGCTGCTGCAGACTGTCTGAAAGAAAGAATATTCCAACAAACTATGTTCTATAGAATGACTATAGAAAAAGTGTATACCGTGTGCTTTAAATCTATCTTAGTTGATTTTCTAGAGCCGGTCATACTTCGACGGTGTGCTCTTCTCATTTTCCTCTTGTCAGTTCGCTTGGTTGAATGATCTCCCCGATTTAAAGTTGTTTTTTAGGCCGTGGTCAATTCAGACCAGTTTGGATCTTATTTCACCACCAAATACTGTGAAAGTAGAGAAGGTGCATTCTTAGCAACGGCAACTGCAAGAAATCGATTCTAGATACCCTTCTGAAACTGAATTGCAAGCTTTGGTTTGGCAGTATAGAGGATTAGATAGTCGTTTGTTGAATAGGCAGCTTCCTCTGAGAGCAAGTATCAGCCGCTTAGGAAATTGCACTTAGCAACTATTCCGTTGTTTTCTCTGGTTAAACTCTCATGGATGGCGCAGTCATGCTGAGAGCACCCGCCTTCCACCGATGTGGCCCGTATTCGATTCCCGGACTCGACGTCATATGTGGGTTGAGTTTGTTTTTGTTTCTCTTCTCTGCGCCGAGAGGTTTTTGTCCGGGTTCTCCGGTTTTACCCTCTCCACAAAAAACCAACATTTCCAAATTCCAAATTCATCTGCTTGTAAAGCGCATTTGATCATATACACATGGAAAATGCGTTATAATAAGTTGTTAAGTATTATTATTATCGTCATCATCATCATCACCATCATCATCATCATCATCATCATCATCATTGTTATTATTATTATTACTATTATTGTTGTTAAACCCTTAACTACTTGAAAGCCTTAGTTTGTTATAATTTCATTCATTCAGCTAATCTGGAAAGTTATACAGGTAGCTTGGGACGGTAGACGTTTAGATCAGAATTAGAGCCATGTTTAAAGACAAGTGTCACTTTAGCCATCTTCCATTCAGAGGGGAAAATAACAGTCAGTAGCGATCGATTAAATATACGCGTTAAGTCCTGGCCAAACGGACACGCAAGTAGACACAAGTTTGCAACTCGCGTCTACTTGCGAATCCGTTTGGCCAGGACTTGCGTGCACTTGCGTCGACATGCCATGACTTGCGCTCACTCTGATAGAGATCAAATTTTCACGCAAGTCGACGCAAGTTTTTCACTGTTTGGCCACCCAACCCAAGTAAATGCAAGTTGATTGACGTCCATTCGTTGTTATATAGCAACCTATTAGCGAATGAAATAAATGATATGCAGTCTTGAAATGGGTTTTTTTGCGACTTGCGTGTACTTACGAGGAAACTTGCGAATCCGTTTGGCCACCCAACGCAAGTCGGTGCGCAAGTTCAACTTGCGGCTACTTGCGACTACTGGCGAGTCCGTTCGGCCAAGGCTTAAGAGAGGGTGCGGAAAAAAAGCGGAAATTTTTAGGAGATTTCATAAACCAGTTGCCTTGCCTGTATCGATATCTCTGATTAGATTGTTACTGACTTTTTGAGCATTGATCCGTTGGAAGGGAATACATCGTTGACCGCTGAAAAGACACAACAAAGAGAGTTTTGCACTTGCTTTTTCTTGTACTACAATCTGCTCTATTTGTGATCTTCTTCTCGGATTTAACTTGGCTGAATGACAGAGCCAGCCACTATCCTGATTTTAACTGTCTCCTTTCCATTCATATCTTCCGTCACGCTGCTTCCTAAGTATTTGAATTATTCCACCTGTTTCAGGTTAACTCTGCTATATATCCTACTTATATTAGTGTTCGTGTTGACTAAAAGTAAGGTATATAGAAATGTGATTTAAGAAGCCTCGATAACTTAATATATAGTTTTTAAATATAAGAACTGTATCTTAAATCCGTAACTCAACTGCGAAGAGTAAAAGATATGTAAAATATTTTAAGAGCATTCTCAGAACAGGAGCCAGGGTGACCGAGCGGTTAGGGCGCTGGATTTCAAAGCGGTTTCCCCGGATTCAAATCCTGATCTGGCCGCCAGCTGTTGTAGTTCCGGGTAGCCCCTGGTTCAACTCTTCGGTCATCCTTGTAAATAGCCAACTGCATGGGCTCCTACCACTGGGTTTGCCTCCAGCCAGTTGGGATTCTTATAATGTTATGTTTATTTGAATTATTTATTTTTGTGTTTCATAGTGGCATTCCTGAGAAGTATAAACACACCACTATAAACATTTACAACAGTGATAAATTACTTCTGAATTGCTGTTATGTTCACTAAACCGGTGTCATTTTGTGAAAAAAATGTGGAACTTAGTCACAACTTCTGACATAATAAGACAACACTGGGAGCAGTCTCCAAACCAATACTAATACGGGGAATGACTCGACTGGAACCTTTCCGTATCACCGCCCAAGGTGCAAGACCCACGCTAACACAGATCGGCCGTCGTCCCAAATCAACACCCCTGGTGGAACTTTGACGATACGACAGAGATTCTCGTGTACTGCTAGTAGCCTCGTTTACGTTATTACTTGTCGCGCATGCACTCTGCCGTACGTCGGCAAAACTGGACGCAGCCTCGGGTATAGGTTTTCGGAACATCTCTCCTCTGTCACAAAGAAAATGGAACTGCCCCTGGCTGAGCATTTCTGCTCTCCCCAAGGAGATGATGGTGTTCGAAGTACGAAGAGGCTACCTTGACACCATGGAGCCACGGCGCGCGGAGGGCCGTCTAATATTTACAAACCGAACTTTTCGACCCAGCTGCTGAACATCGATTTCAATTTCGTTTTAATTCTCGCAGCGTGTGCTGTGAACGAAATGAAGGGAACGTAGTCCCGAAACATCTGGAAAAATTAGTGCCCAAAGGAACGCCAGATGAATTTGAACACAACTTCATCAATGGCACCACACAGTTTTTAACATATTTTACACATTTCAGACTGGTTATCAAAAAGGTTATTTCACTGAACATATTAATTTAAAAGTAGCTCACCGGCTCATTAATGATAGTAATGATGACGATGACAACGACGACGACGGCAACGACGACGATGACGACAACGATAATGATGATGATAATGATAACAAACACTGTACCTTTTCAACAGTAGCTTTTCTACACCAGGAGCAAGTGAACTTTGGTTCCTTCCCTCAGTGTCTTCCTGATAAGTTTTGTCTCCGGCAGCCATTTACGTATGCAATTAACACAACTATGTTCATGACGAGTGTAAAAGCTCAAAATTCACGTGCTGCACACTAAGTAATCCGCGTATTAAATACGCATTTTAAAGCGGTTAATCTATTAATAAGCTAGAAGAACACATTGTTTTTCATTGGGGTGATGAGAAAGTTCCATCCTCGGAGACCCAGGGGCAGATAGTCGGGACGGGACAAAGATTCGGGACGAGCGAAAGTTTACAAGACAGTCGGGAGAGCCCCTGGGAACATTTCTTTATCGGACTAGTTCCAGAAACTATTGAAATCCAGTTTCCTGATTGGGCGGAAATTTTCTGGCAAGGAATTTTTTTCTGCCCAATCGGCGATCAGCTTATATATCGCACTCCTTTCGTGTCTTCTTATACCGAGGGTCAAACGTCTTATCTGCTGTCAGCCATAGTTTCGATCGCTGTATCGACACTTCGAGAAAAGTTATGATGGAAAGGGGCCCACAAAATCCAGATATCGACAAATTCAACTTCTACTCAAGCAAAAATCACTTGTAAGACTGATTGCAGGTATCGTAAACTTCACGCGAAGAGTTGTTGCAGATTGTTGACAACTCGGCCACAATTGTTGTTGTTTGGTATGAGCTTTTGTTTTTCTCTGGTGTACTCACAGGCAGTGGGCCGCTCCTGAAACTTTTCGGGGCGATGGAATTTCTGTTGCACAGGCCAGGCAAGTTTACCGATCGCGCGAATGAAACGCAGCCATTGAATTTTGTTTTGCTCACGAAATCGAACCTTCCACTGCTTACAATCTACTCGAAGTCGCGTCTCAGATGATCTCAGCTCAGTTTCGAGAGACCTTGAAATGGCGTGAGAAAATCCAGTTCAAAATAATTTACCTGTAGTTGTGGTTGTCTCTCCATCCGCTTATATTATGGCAATCATGAAAGACCAGGTTAAGTGGTTAAGGTCATTGGGCTTGAAGGCTGCTTTTGTGTGGAAAAGTACGGAGGCCGAAATCACAAACCAATTTATCAAATCAAAATCAGTTTCCCAATACTCTGACATTCTCTTGCATACAGATGCCGTTTTGACGTTGATGTGAGTTCGGATTATGCTTTTGAAATAGGTGATTACCTTGGTTATAGAGTAAGACTCGAATAGAAACTACTCAAGTGTTTTGGGGGGAAAGGAATGGAAATGGCACGTATTATGTTAAGATGAAAACAGATTTTTACAAACATCATCACTCTCATGAGCATATAGACACTTAATGTTTTCCTTACTATTGGTAGAGTTAGCATAATTTTTTGAGACCTTAGTAGATTTGTGGCAGATGTTTTGCATGGTAATTGGGGTACGGTATTGACCTGATACCTTTTGTAGCATTACAGGCCTTTCATAGCTCCTAAGAATTAGGCAGTGTGATATGGTATTGTTGAATATCTTGTGCAGTGCACTTGCTGTGATTAGCCTATTACAGGTGTTTCAGTGAATGATGATGGTAAACTGACTTGTGTTTTAGGAAATTGTTTGTGTTTTGAGAAACTGTTTCACGTGAAGGGAAACTGATTTTTGTTTTGGTAAATTGATTTGTGATTGACCCTTTTGGCCGCTGTAGAAAAGCAAAGTGAAAGACCAACTGATAACAGATGGACAATTAAATTTTAAGAACAATTTTAAATTTTTTTGTACCCCCTCTGAAACTGAGGGAGTAATTTCATTTTGGGTATACTCATTGGAAATATCATTTAGTACAAGGTAGACTTCTCCTGAAGTGCTGGCAGCTGGCTAAAAAGTGGCTTGTTTAAATTTTGAGCCACCTGCTTTTCAATGAATAGTTTCCAACGTTTTTTGAAGGCTGTTTAATTTCTCATCAACAAGCCACCTTCTGTTAGATTCCAGTCAGCTACTCTAAAACCTAATAAAAAACTCTGAGGCCATAAGGTTTGTGACAAATAATCACTACAATATCCAACAGATTGCATTGAAAACTTGAATTTAAAGTTACATCTCACTATTAAGAAAACTTCTAAACAAACAAAAACTAAATGAAATAACAATCCCTTCTAGTTTTATTTTGTTATTTTATTGTTTTTTTTTTTGTTTTTTGTTTTTTTGTTTCCACTTTATCTAAAGGGGATATCTTACTGAGTGACCATGTTAACATATTTTGTAACTGTATTCAGGTTATGGGTATGGTTTGTGTGTAGTGTTCTTTAGTTTGAAACTTACCTGAAAATAATTTAACTATACTTAGCCATACCATTGTATCAGCCTGTTTGACTCAGTGAACTGCATAGTTGAGAATGATTTGTCAGTAGGTGGTTATCAAGGGTCTTTCGGCACAAGACACAATTACACTATGTGAGGAACTGAAAACATGGTTCCTTAATTAACTGGAAGCACTCTCTCATGTTTTAAAAATTGTCAAGGAAGAGGGCGGTGATAGGAAGAACCCATTCCAAAATTGGTGTGGTCTCACAGGAGAAATCATGTCTTTTCCTGGTGTACCACTGGCTTAGCAATCACAGCAACTACAACTATATCATGCAAAAATGGAATTTAATAATTGTTATTATTATGGATACACTTGAGCGTTTATAAAAACAAGAGTGCATACAAGACACTAAACATCCTGCATCAACTTGTAAACAACTGTATCCGAAACTTTGCTACCTAAAAGTTGCAGCACAGTCAACATAATGTAAATGTTTCCAGCAAGGCCCACTCTAAATCATGTTTTTTAAACTTTTAAAAACTAAATTTTTAACTGAGCTCAGCACCACTGTGGTAAAAGAGTTCATGGAAAGCTTGTGCAAAAACCATGCATCTTACATGTGCACACAATTAGCAATTATCACAACTGCAAGGCAATCTGCAATATTTTTATGCACACCTTGGGAAGAAAAGCATATTGGCCAACAGATACCAGTCAAATATATGAAAACCAAAACATTGCAATGTATCACAGTGTAACTGTACACTTTCTCTAAGGCCTTTTTGTGGTCTCTCTCGAAATTGAGCTGAGACGGTCGATTGCAAGGTTCGATAACTTAAAACGCCGAGCTGTGTACTTCTCGCCCGATCGGCAAACTTGTCCGGCCCATGCAACAGAAATTTCATCGCCCCGAAGAGTTTCAGGAGCGGCCCACTGCCCGTAAGTAAACCAGAGAAAAAAAGCCCAAACCAAACAACAATGATCCTAACCACAGAAAGAGACCGAGTTACATGCTGTTCTTCGCGTGAAGTTTACGATGCCTGCGGTCGATCTTCATTTGATTTTTCTAGTTCCTTGCAAGTTATTGTCGCTTGTTGTTTGTGGGTCCCTTGCCACCAAAATGTTCCTCGTAGGATAAATTTGTCGAACGAACGAGACAAGTGGAACCACTAAAAATATGGTCGACAGCAGATTGACCGCTTACTTGTTGGTGTAAGGAGTCACGAAAGGAGTGCGATATATAAGCTGATCGCCGATTGGGCAGAAAAAAATTCCTTGCCAGAAAATTTCCGCCCAATCACGAAGCTGGATTTCAATAGCTTCTGGAACAAGTCCGATAAAGAAATGTTCCCAGGGGCTCTCCCGTCCGTCTTGTAAACTTTCGCTCGTCCTGAATCTTCGTCCCAACCCGATTCTCTGCCCCTGGGTCTCCGAGGATGAGAAAGTTCTTGTCAAGAGAAAATATGGGTCTTGTGGCGTCACGGATAAAGACAACCAATATATAGTGCGATCTGCAAAAATGAGGCATTGTTAGGGGTTTTAATTAGGGATAAGAGATGGCTGAAAAAATATTTTTAAGGATAAGAGATCACCAGCAAAAACATTACGGGCATGCAGTATAACTAACCTCCCCCTCCACACACACACACACACACACACACACACACACACACACACTAACTCACCCGCCCAACAGGTCCTAAAATATTTACCGGAAGCAACTTTTGGCACACTCGTATCTGTGAAACGGTCAAACTAGAGTGCGAAAATTACAAGCTTAAATTTCGATCGGAACTCTGTTTACTTTAAAAGTATATTTTTTTTCATTTATTTTACGGTCCGCCATTACACACGATACTGACATCATTTGTTCACCAGAGTATGAATAAATCTGTGTAAAGAAAGAATTTTCAATAGCATTTGTTTTTCACCTGAAGCTGTGAGATATTAACCAAACGCCATGACACGGCTCGGTTCACGCAATACACAGGCTGGTAATTTCGCTCGGCCAAATTTATGTCCATTCTGAGTTTTAAGTCTCTTCAGAGGCTAATTGGGCCAAAAAAAATTAATCCTTAGAAAAGAGTCCCAAGGAAATTCGGCTGGAATGAAGTGGAAATTCGTCCAGCCTGCGTTCGAATGTTAGCTATCAGTTTTAGCGAAAAAATATTTTCTCAGGGATTACAATTGTTAACCGAATAACAGTTTTTCTCTAACAATTTCCTCTTACTTTAAAAAAGACCATGATTTTAAATCTGCCGCATTTGACAATAGTCTGTTATTTGCGTTGTATTTCAACACGTTTAGGACGGTGACAAACAGGAAACGCCCGGATAGCACCGCTAAGGACAAAGGACTTTTCAAATTGGGATGTCCACAAGACACCGCTCCACCACCCACCCCCCAACTCCTCAAGATCTGATGTTCAGCGTGTAATTCGTACCGTTGTTGGACAGAGTAAAATCTATAAAGTCACTCTTGGGCCGGAAAGAGTTAAACTGGTCAGATTTCTAAAAACAAATTGGGCTGCTCACGTGATCTAAAATTCACCATTTATATGTACAAATATACATGCACTTGGTTCTACACATGGATATTATGTATTTAGATGGAACTCTCTGGAAGTGGAAGCTGTGTTGGTTATCGCCAAATACACCAACGCCTTCGAGATGACTATGGCCTTGTCGTGGACAGGTATTTCTAAATTGTTATTATTCTCAACATACCTTCATGAAAACGAATATGGAAGAGGAGCTAAGTAACTGGCATGGTTGAAGTCGTTGCTATTCAGGCTATTCAGTTAAGACATCTTACTGGGGCCGAGTGTAACAGTAAAGTCTAGTCAGAGTTTCACTAGGCTGTTGTTATTCTTTTTGAAGGAATACAGTTCGTTTAGTTATGGGCCACCTCGATCCAGATGGAGTGTTAAGAAGAACCAGAAAGAGATTTATTCGGCGCACATATCACTGCAAGGTTGAAGTATTTACCTTAGTGAGACATGAAGTATTTTGCCATTCACTTTACAGACCTAGAACCTTGATTCTGAATTGCTTTCTTTATGTAACAATCAGATGGAAGACATACTAACAGTTACCTATATTCTCGACGACTAATGATCGCCAGGCACTTACTTATGTGACTTGTTCTTTTGACTGTTATATATATTTGTGCCTTTCTAGAAAATCATGCTTTAAGATGCTATCAGCCCGAAGATCATGATAGTATAAAAATGAAAAAGGAAATGTTACCTTGTTAAAAAACTCAATCAGAAACAGACATGCCCTAAAAGGCAATTTAAATAATTTCACTGTAGGGTCCAAACTTTTTGTGGCACATTGACGGCTACGACAAACTGAAGCCATTCGGTTTTGCCATTCATGGAGCTATTGACGGGTATGTAAACTATCGACATCTTCAGAGAAGTAGCGTTCTTGAAACTGAAAGGCAAGTTTTTCAGTATATTTTAAATTAAGCTGTTTCTTTTCTGTAATAATGCCCCTGAGATAAAGAAGTGTTGAATTTGTAACTTGCTGGTATGAAGTCTCCGTAGTAAAACAGGCACTCGATTTGCCAACGATCAATTGCTATTATTAGCCGCCTATAGTTTGTGACAAAAACACGACCACTACAGGGAATAAATAAAACCACTACCAACAACGTTTTGTGTGTGAGTAGAATCGGATTATTAAACTCGAATGTTAATTAAGAATAAACAGCCTATTTTGTCATGCAGATACTCCAGGAAAATATTATGGCTTGAAGTGGCACACACTAACAATGACCCATGTGTTGTTGGTAAACTACTTTGTGGAATGTGTGGAACAAATCGGAGGTTAGTTTTGTATCAGTGAGGCCATATTTTTTGCGGTTTCTTTTATCCATGAGTTGATTCTGTGTCTTATCATCTTTGTCCCGGTAAGGAGCCCCTGTTGTTGTGAGAGGTGATTGTGGAACTGAGAATGTGTATGTTGCTGGAATTCAAAGGTTTCTACGCAGAGAGTGTCAAGACGACCTCGCCGGTTTTAAGAGTTTTATGTATGGCACTTCAGTGGCAAACCAGGTCTGTTCAATTAAAATTACACTGTTTTTGTCGGGAATGGCTTAATAGAGAGGAAAACTAAATAGTTTGATTTAGAGCGAAATAATTTTGTGCTAGCCGTAGATCAGAACTTTCTCGACGAAGTAGTTATCAAAGGCATCTAAAACAGTATTCTGTTACCACACAATTCTCACCACACACACTCATTTCTTAAGGTATACCAAACTTGATCCAGCGCTTTTAGGAAAATAGAACAATTATCAGCTCCAACACGATTTTTCAGGAAATAAAGGTGGAAGCGTGGGCCGTTCCACCTTCATCCCAGAGCTCGGAGTTCAACCGGTTTAATATAACAGTGATTAGAATTCAGTTATTTGCGTCAGGCCAATGTAATTAAAGTTTCAAGAATATTTCCTGGTGTTTCAATCACCTTGAATTTATAAGACGGTGACTTGTAAAGTATGTCTCGCTCTGTTTTGATACGATGTTATAACAAACTTGGAAAATTAATGTGAATTCTGCTGAAAAGTCATGATTTGATATAAGCCCCATTTACCACTCACTAATTAGCTCTATACATAGTTTATATTTCTAATTTAACATTTTTGCATTCATGAAGAGGATTGAAGCATGGTGGTCTTACCTTAGAAAGTCAAGTACTACATGGTGGATAAACATGTTTAAGGTAGGATGGCCTCACCAGTGTAGCTATCAGATAGATCTAATGACAATGAAAATTATGCCGTGCTATGCAGTATCGATTTATTTCACCTCACAGAGAATTTATCATGGCTTTGCATTAATTGGTTTCTAGGAGCTTAGAGATCAAGGGTTATTTGACGACTCCGATGTACTGCATGTGTAAGTTTAAATAAAAATGAATTATTTGTATCTGGCGTGTGTGCATACATACAGTGATATTCGATAGTTCAACATATCATGTGCGCGGATGTCTTAGGAGTTGAGAAGTAGATATTTTCTAGCTCCGTAAAAGTTAGCAAAACTTCGACCAGTGAGCAAAATGTCCGCTTGAGTTGTTACTTTTATACGTTTATGCCAGTAAGTGGGAACTAGGACGTCTCAAACATTTTTTTTTTCAGAGAATGCTTGAGATTCTGTTTTATGCAACCTATTCAGGTTGAACTCCATCGGGTTGCACGCCATTGGAACACTCACAAAATTCGTCCATACTCACACCAAGAAACGCCTCATGGAAAACCAGATGTGTTATTCTTCCTACCGCAGTTAAAAGGTAAGTAAAAAACGAATTAAGTCGCGCAAACAATAAATTGTACTCCTAGAATACAAGATTACCAATTATGGTAATAGGTATAACAATTCGCGGGCATAATTGGGCGATTCAATAGAGAAGACTCTTTGTTCTAACGGCAGCATCGCTGGTAAACGACGTGCATATAAAAATTCTTCTTGTATAAGTGTCCTCATTTTGGTTTCAAAGTATTGAGAATTTGATCTGCCATACAGCGTGCTTATGGCCATCATGGTGTCAAATAGGTAGAGATATCTAACCCTAGCATGCACACAATCCAGTGTTTTACAACCTATTTTACAACTAAGATGTTGACTTAACAACGATGTCACTTTTACTTAGATACGCGCGACTACAAGACTCTCGTGGACAGAGAAGACATGGAAGTAGTAAGAGAGTTGTACTGTAAGGAACGCACAGAATATGGATGCTCAGACGAAATTGCCGAATTCTTTATTATGCTGATGGAAGAAAATGGTATTTCTAACGAAATCAACACCCCTGAAGAAGCAAGAGAACTTTACTTAGTGCTACTTACACTGTCAGAGAATGAACTGTGAATATCGGATTTTATGAAAAACCAGTCAATTCTTATGCTTCATAAACTTTTAATAGCAAGTTAATCGAACTTACACAGCTTCAGTCGCAAGTTCCCAAACTTGAACAACTACATCAAATTTATTTCAAAAAACCCAGAACAGATTTAAATGATTTTATGTGTAGTTTAACCCTATCTTTGGCAGCTGAATTAATGTTAATATATCAAAGCTCCACATGTTTCAAAACAATGCTAATATAGATTAACTTCAGTTTACGTATAACATGAACCCCAGTTATAGTCCTGATCTAAAGAACTGTTTCGTACATAAATGGAGTAAAATGTTAGAGAAATTTATAGGACCGTCTTTGTGGTTATTGAGTCTCTTACAAAGGTGCATACCTAACAATCCCTAAACAAAATTATAAACGCATAAGGGAAATCAACTTAAAGCCAATTACAGTCCTTGGTCAACTCCAAATGGCAACCATTATGGCATATTCACAAACATAACAAAACAGGATCGTCAATTGATCATTTCCGCGAAGTTCAAATATGTGAAAAGATTCCTAACACAACAATTTGAATGAGGTGAGTTTTTAGCGTTCGATTTCAACCTTTACCGCCAGGCTCTTAGGTTAGTCCATTAAATTCCAAAAGGCTGTGTTTGTCAAGTAGTAATCCAGGTTGGCGGAGAAATGTGCGAAGCTGTTATAACCTTTCGGCAAAATCAGCGAACAAAAGCAAGTCATTGCTTTTGGTCTCATTGCGGCTTCAGACATGTTTTCAAACCGCACCGCTATTTTCTTGTTGGGTAGGACTAAGTCACAGCCTGTGCAAAAACGTAAAAAACGGCATAACATTTTGGTGTCTGCCGCTTTCAGGTATCGCACAAGCCAGGCACCAACTTGCTCCTCTTTCTTGTCAGATATCACGTAAGCAACACTCTCTGCAACATTTCTAGAGTTTGGGGTTGTTTGGTTGTAGATCCCCTCTATTTCTTCTCTTGTGACGTCTGTCCAAAAGTTCCCCATCCCTTCTCTGATCTTGCCAAGCAGATAAAAGGGTTTTTGGATCAATTCCGATCTCGACACTTGCTTCATAATTTGAGGGAGATTGCTGGCTGTCGGAAAAGTCGTCACATTGTACTCAGACAGGATGTCTACTATGTCGTCGCTGGGAAACGGACCATCCTTCTCTCGACCTGTGCTGAGTATTTGACGTTCCCTCTCCGGCAAGAGCTGTAAAAATGAGCTGACTAAACACTGCTCGCTGACTTGACCAAACAATGTCTGAATTATCTGTGCCTCTGCCACTTGAACTGGAAAAGTTCCTGTCAGAAGAAACTGATGGCTTATGATTCTTCCCACAGCTACGTAATCCTCGTCGGTTAAGGAAGGGCGTGGTACGAAGACGAATTGCTTATTGCCTTCGCAAAACCGCGCCAAGAAGGAGTCCCAGAAGGTCGAAAACACTTCTCTCAAAACGCCATCCCCGAGAGCAGTCTCACCTAGGAAAGACACGGATAACTTCGAGCACAAAATGTCGTCATCTTTATATAGTGTCAGTAACTCATTCACAACATCATGGCGGTCAATTATGACAATTCTGCCAGGCAATAAACCGCTGAGGTGCTTGATGCGTTTATCTTCAAGGGACTGAACTGCGTCGCTGTCAGAGTTGTTTTCGCCTTGGAGAAGTTGCACAGGGGGAGTATTTTCGACTTGCTCGACCTCGTAGCTGGACTGATCATGTCGCGAAGGCGAAAACGGTGTCGTCTCCTTTTCAACGTCGTTTGCGACTTCGTTTGCGCCTTCAAATCCCCAACCGTCAAGAAAATGGACGTCATTTTCATCCCTGCAGAGTGGTATGGGTTCTTCCGCCATCGTCATGTTGATAATGGTGTTCTTAACTGTCATTATCTGGTCTTCAGGATACAAAGTTGAAGATGGAAAGGCAATCAGACGGAAATGTTCCGGTGTTGTAGATAAGGAACCGACCCAGTCATAAATTCCTGAAATCGTTCCTTTAGGATCAAATGCTCTGGTAACCACACCGAAGATGCTATGACGCACTGAAACCCATACACGAGGCTCGTTGCTGCTTGGTTCCAAAGGGCAGCGCAGCTCACGACTCTGCCGAAGCCATTCTAGTCGGTCTGTCTCTTCCTTGGCCATCCTCACTTGCGAATCAAGGTCTGCTCTTCTTTCCTCTTTGCGTGTTTGTTTTCCTTTGTCTGCTTCAAGGGAAGCCTCTACCGCCTTCTCTAGGTCTTCGAAAAATTTTTCACGTTCAGCTGATGTTCCAATAAGCCCGTCATTTACGCCAAGAGAAGGGTTGGTTGTTGGGCTTGCTTGAAAATCTTCCGGACGCCCAGTTGATGTTTCAGTGAGCTGGTTATTTTCGCCATGAGTGGGACTGGTTGGTGGGCTAGCGGCATTTTCCTCGAAGGTTGGTTTCATCAAGTCGTCATCACAAGAATCATCTCCAGAAGAATCGTCTTTGTGTCTGGTTAACAAGTAAAGTCTTGGCACTGGAAATCCTGTCATCTGCTTATAATTCTCAGCAGTAAATTCCAATGGTCTGCGTCCGTCTTTCATAAATCTTACAAACTCGCCACTGAAATTTCCCATGTCAATGATCATTTCATCAACCAGACCAACTGGGCTCTTACCGTTGGGAAAGAAAAGACTAAGCGCTATGTCCTGGCAGTCGTCTAAAGATGCAAGACGTGGTACCTTGTAAGTACGGGTGCCACCTCCGCTGTTTTTCTTCAGTTGCACAAACCCACGGCCAGTTCTCCAATGCTTCCATCCAAACTCAAACTTAAGCGTTGCAATCTTGGCCGTTTTTTTCTTTGATCCCCCGTCGTTTTCTGGTCTAGCAGTATCATCCACGTTTCGTTTAATGGCCCTTTTACTCTTACCCTGTCCGAGGATTTCTTTAATTTTAGCAATTTTCTGCTCTCTGTCCTCCGACATTTTGCTACTCTTGCGATTACAAAAGGCTTGTAACTTACCCTTAGCCGTCAATCCAAGGTCTACTAGGTCCTTTTCATCCATAATAAGCACAGCGGCTTTATCAATCTATAATTTAATGCAGTTCAGTTGAAGATTAGCAAATAAATTAAAGAGTCGAACATAAAATTTCAGCGTAAGACAAGTGAATTCACTGTAATTGCTTTTATTTCGTGAGTTATGTTAAAACTGTAATTTGACCCTTGTATTTAACCTACGCAATCCAATTGTATTGCAAAACACAAATACAGATCAACTTCAATGTGGGGCTTTATTAGTTTAAAAGCCAACTCAGTGTACACATAATGAAAACGTAAAGCTAAGGCCACATCCCACAAGCTTTACGTTTTCATTGCTTGTTTTACTGATATGTGGGTACTTGAGCCTGAGCATTAGCTATGCCATGCTGATGAGGTCTAACAAGGCCGAAACAGCTGTCCATGGCTGCTAATGCTTGGGCTCAATCTTTGCTCTGGTAGATTTTAGGGGTAATGCCCGCTACCTTGTGGCCTCAGTGCCTTTTGAGTGACCTCAGCTTACTTGATCACATTAATTTGTGAAGTATCAGTGTACACATACATTCCTTTTAGTATTATGGTGAAATGCGACCAATCAGTGTGGGGATATTTTTGTTATCAATGGACAAACACAGTATATATTTCAAAAATGATTCTAGTGCATATTTGTCTTTCTTCTCTGACAGGAATTTCTTGTTTAGCATTGTGCAAATACAGGGAACTCAGGGAACCTAGATTGCAAAACAGTCAATTTTTCTCAATTTTTTTCTCTTAATCCCAGTCCCACTTTCCATTTAATAACCCGTTCCGAGACCTTTAGTTCGAAGACTGCGTGCACTTACATAACAGACCAGTGCAAAAAATTGGTCTGTATTGTAGTCTAACGGGACCCTGAGAGAATAATCATGAAATGAAAAAGAACCTAAATCATAAAATAATAGATCCCAAAACAATCTTTTGATTTGGTTCCTGTTGAGTTAAATTCTTATTGATGAGTATTGACACTCACAAGATAAGAGATGCCACTTATAGCCCACTTCCTATGCTTCAGTTTACTTTTTCCAAAACTAAGCCCACATACCTAGGGATTACTGCCTGAAATTCTTGGTGGGGTGTATGGACAAGTCTGTAAAAGGCTTTCTCTTAATGGTATTTCAGATCTGACCCAAAAATGAATCCGATTTCAAACCTATTAATTGGTACACAACTGCTGCTACATTACTTCAAGGAATGGATTTTGTTTATGTAAACATCTGAGAAGCGATTCAAAACCAAACCTAATTCTTTGCCAGAGGGCCAAACAATTTAATGCCTCTCAAACCTTTATAGCTTATGTAAGATAACACCACCCTGGGTGATAGTTATGATATTTACTCTTATAATGCATCAAACATTTTCGCTCGCAAGCGAATGACCGAGCATTCCCCTGCTAAAACTGGGGAATATTCGAGAATATCCTTGTTGCAAAAAATATTTGAATGATAATAAACACATTGACTTTCAAAATATACTCAGAAATTTGTCACTGGAAATTATTTGTTCCTCGAAGCTCCCAGTTTTCCTCGAGCCTCGCTCTCGGAAAACTGTTCGCTTCGCGGAAAAGATAATTTCCAAGGACAAATAGCTGATCATATTTTCGCGCCAAATGGAGGCTATTGTTTATCTAGCGCTACAACTATAAGACCATTTAACTTCTTTTTATTAGGAAGAAATTTAGTACTATTAGAACTGAAAAAACATATTTATGAATACTGCTAGAAATATGTTTCCTCACACCACGAATGAGGGGAAAACAATGCTGGAACTTTTACCATATACATGTAGATAAATAAACATTGCATCGTTCTAATCAAATGTGCCTTGAAATTGCTTCCTAACACTAAGGCAGGCATCGAAATGTAGGGGGTCTCATCCGACATTAACTGATCCATCAATAAGTTATCCTGAAATGTCGACTGTATACGTAAGCTTACCTTTTCCTGTATAAACGTCTGTATTACGTCCTCACCGACTCCAGCTTTTTTCAAGAAGTCGATAACCTTGAAAGTACACGGTTCATTCGATTAAAACTGATCCTACAAGGTGCTTTGTCTTAAATTAAGGTGAGAAAGGCAGACTATCGTTCTCTTACCTCATTTGATTCACTCAATTCTTCCCCATCTCCACTCCGATGGCTCGATAAATCCGCCATCTTTATCGAGTGAATGCTGAGCCCCCAATACTTTTGCACAATTCCACTCTAACTCGAACTCGAACTCGAACTCGAACTCAAACTCGAACTCAAACTCGAACTCGAACTCGAACTCGAACTCGAACTCGAACTCAAACTCGAACTCGAACTCGAACTCAAACTCGAACTCGAACTCAAACTCGAACTCGAACTCAAACTCGAACTCGAACTCGAACTCGAACTCGAACTCGAACTCGAACTCAAACTCAAACTCAAACTCGAACTCGAACTCGAACTCGAACTCGAACTCGAACTCAAACTCGAACTTGTAGAAAAATTTTTTTTGATTTAGTGATGTCCCTTTGAAGCCACCGTAAAATGAAATATCAGTTTCGCACTTGTGAAAACACCTATTAAAACACCGTTAGGAGGGGCAACATAAAAACACTGACGGCCACGATTAATCATTGTTTCCGGTTAGCATTATTTGACTAATTGCTTCTCTTATTAAAGCCAGGAAGTTAAATGCTTTCACTTTGACAATCCTGAAGAAGAATGTTTTCAACTTTATGAGAGAAGCGCACATGGAAGAGAAAATGTTTATGACGGATGCGAAAACGCGGTTTAATTTGTTTATAGGCTTCAATCGAAACAAACAAACAAACAACAACAACAAAGCAGGGCGTACTATAGCATAGACCAAATCTTATCTCCCGCACCTTGTATAACTCAAACCGCTTTGTGGATGTCACGCCTTATGATCTTGTTAGCTGATCTTGCAAAACTCCACACTCGTGTGGATGTGTTTGTGACGCCTTACGATCTTGCAAAACTCTACATTCGTGTCGATATGTTTAGACGCCTTAAGATCTTGCAAAGCTCTACACTTCTTGCCTTCTGTGGATGTGTTTGTGACGTCTTTAAGATCTTGCAAAACTCTAAACTCGTGTGGATGTGTTTGTGACGTCTTAAGATCTTGCAAAACTCTACACTTCTTGCCTTCTGTGGATGTGTTTGTGACGTCTTTAAGATCTTGCAAAACTCTACACTCGTGTGGATGTGTTTGTGACGCCTTAAGATCTTGCAAAACTCTGCATTTCTTACCTTCTGTGGATGTGTTTGTGACGTCTTTAAGATCTTGCAAAACTCTACACTCGTGTGGATGTGTTTGTGACGTCTTAAGATCTTGCAAAACTCTACCCTTCTTGCCTTCTGTGGATGTGTTTGTGACGTCTTTAAGATCTTGCAAAACTCTACACTCGTGTGTATGTGTTTGTGACGCCTTAAGATCTTGCAAAACTCTCATTTCTTACCTTCTGTGGATGTGTTTGTGACGTCTTAAGGATCTTGCAAAACTCTACACTCGTGTGGATGAGTTTGTGACGTCTTAAGATCTTGCAAAACTCTACACTTCTTGCCTTCTGTGGATGTGTTTGTGACGTCTTTAAGATCTTGCAAAACTCTACACTCATGTGGATGTGATGTGTTTGTTTGGAAATTACAGCTGAACTTAACTGAACTGAACTGGGCAGTACTTGATGAAAGTTACTCGCAAAGTAGTTCAAACATCGCTCAGTGGATAACGTTAGCTAAATAGGGTGAGATAAACTAACAGTAACGTTTTCAAGACAATCCGGCCGTTATCCTAAGTAAAACTGACACTTCTTTTTAATTGTATTCGTTCCCATCCGCAGCCCTTTGAAGAAAAAATGAAGTTATAGAGTATGTACACGCACCTGCAAGAAAGTTGTAGGACATGCATAAATGGAAAAAGCTAAGGCTAGAGTGGTTTCAGTTGAGTGTCGTACAAACAAAACCAAAAGCAATTATTCTGAAAAAACAGATGCAAACAATGGAATAAAGCAATCCGAGTATGGCGCTTTTAAAACGGAGTAGATATTTCCAGCTAGAACCATTGCCTTTGAGAGGAAAGCGGAATTTTTCGAATTTTAGTGGCACTCGATCCTGTTTATTTATTAGTACTATTTATTAGTACTACAGATAAAATTTGTTTAGTTCTGGTGGCGACATTTTTTCAAATGGAGTTGCAAATTCTCTCTGTATTTGAAACCATTCTGTAAAAAAATATCATTCAACTTTGGTTTTCAAGTGAACAAGCGAGGTTACGCAAGATTAATTTGCATTTGTAAACAAACCTTTCTCATTGGCTTTTATCGATAAACTTCAGGTTAAAAACATAAACCATTAGCTTTAAACACGGCCAAACCAAATTTAGTCGCTTTGTTTGTGTTTTAAGGGACTGCTTCGTTGTTAATTTGGATTATTTCTTCGCTTGTCACGGATGTAAACCGGGACGCCATTTTTTCGAAATTCACACGAGGGAGCACGACACTCGCGAGTTGCTCGAGGGTAAATAGCAAAGGATATTCGGAGTTTGACTAGCCAATCAGAGCGCTCCTTCAACGCTATCCACTGTTTTAGTATATACTAAAATACTGTATACTCGTATCTCATTTAGATTGCTTCTAAAGATTTACAGGAGGTTTGAAAAAACGACAAAATAAGAAAGTATACCATGATTATAAGGTTGTATTACAGCATGTTTATAAAAAAAAAAAGGAACAATTTAAGGCCTTTGTTCACTAGAATGCGCAATGTCGCTGTAATCAACAGTTTCCGTGTACAGAAATCGTTTGCAGCATTCTTAGAGATCAATACTTTCAAACAGCATCTGAAATGGCTTCGCCATTTCCAGACGATACCTGAAAATATGAAAATTAAGCTTGCCTTTGGGTGGGTACTTGCTGCTTGCTTGCTGTTATTATACAAACGTAGAAATTATGAAAGACGACCTAAAGGAGAACCATCGTGAAGAGATTAGGGTTTACAGATGTATCACAAGGAGAGGCGCTGTGAAGGGGTAAATTTGCAGAGTACGTGCTTCACCAAGGGAGGAGGTTCCCTGCGAGCAGAGGTCTCTGGCGGCGAAGGGAGGAAGATGTTCATTTTCAGGATTTAATGACAAGTAAGGCCTTTTCTTTGTAATTATAAACGTTACTGTAGTGGCATCTACCAATTTATACAGCTGAGTGCACCATCACAGTCTATTTGTCTTGAGACTGGCTTTGTCAAGGTTGGAAAAGAGAGAAATAACGTTATTGGGAATTCTTCAATTACAAACCCTAAAGTCCACTTTTTAAAATCACGTTAGAGTTAAATTTCCGTTTTGCTGGGAACCGGGAACTTTTCTCACACTTGCTGGCTGGCGAATATCTTTTTGAATCCGATTTGCTGGTAAACGACAAAGGTTTGAAAGCTCTCCTGGCTGGGAGTTGAGTTTTGTGTAAATTGCCTTGCTGGCTGAGAATCCTAGATACTGACGCTTGCTGGAACTGAGGATCGGCCCTTTTTTTCCCACGAAAGTTAATTATTAATCGGGTGTGACTGCTCTAGTGTCAATTTGTTGTGTGGACGGATAAGAATACTCTCTAGAAAAAGAAGTCGTTGAGCACTCCTGTCCAAATATCGTGATCTTGCGACTGACAAACCGTTACAAACAGAGGCATATGTCCCCCAGTCTGTTGACGCAGAATTTGAGTTGTCTGTATGCATTATTCAGCCAAACCTCGCTAATTCCTGTCTGTATGAAAGAACCACATGCGCTTTATCTTTTTTATTATAACACAGCCGGAAATCCGGTTTAAACATCCTGTAGTAAAACAAAAAAAACACTTACATAGGTAAGCGACAGGAAATCAAAAACAGAATTGTCTCAAGTGAAACTGATTTATCGAAATTCTAATGCGACTCAAATACCAATGACAACTGTGAAGAACAAATGTCAGTGACCGAAGATTTATTTGAATTTAAAGAGTTAATAATGCAAATTACGAATTTGAAGATCGCCGAATTTAACGTTCTCTGATTGTTTCACTAACGGCTGAAGCTAAGAATTGCGTTTTGACGGCCTTACGGTTGCTGGCGGACGTTACACTCTGATTTTGTTGTTCGAAAAGGGCAGAACTGATATCGGTCAGCCGGCAGGACAATTTACACTAAAAACCGTTCAGTACAAAGAAAGAATAATTTATCAGTGGATGTGCAGTCGAGAAAGTAAAGTGATACATGTAAGACAAACATTCTTGGCCGAATCTGCCGTGACTCTGTACCTACATCCTTTTAATTTAATGCGGCACCAGACAAAATCTTGCTTCCAAGCTAACTTGACGATCTGTGCGCGGATTACTGGGAGTGCAGGCCTTGCAGCAAAACGAATGCTGTCGAGAGATAAAACTACTGCAGCTTGAAGCATTGTTTTCAATTTCTCCTGAGGGAAAGTTAATCTACTCAGTAACTGAAAACACTATACCCATGTGGCATAGTAACCCTGCATGACTGTAGCAACCAAATACAAGACTGACGAGAATTTATGCGCAATTGAGTCAGTTCAAACGGCGTAAGCGCTAATCCGGCAAGTGTAGGTTAATTTATTCAGAGTAGAGTGGAATTGTAGGTGGAATTGTTGACGTTAATTCTCTGCAGAACTGATGTTAAAAGGTTATTGAGAGGAACATTTAGCAGCTTCTCTACTGGAAATTGTTACTGTTCCTTTAGCAAATTCTTCCTAAAGGGAGATATATAGAGAGTATATATAGCTGCCTTTCTGGACGCAATAATCCTTTCTTTCTTGGATGAGGTTTTCTATAGGAAAGGAAAAAAACTTGAAAAACCTTTTGAAATTGCAGTAAAATTATCCTAGGAGACGTTAGATTCAGTGATTTGTGAGTTGATTAATGAGTAGGCTAACAGATGAAAACGCTTCTCAAAGGGGCACTGTCGCGTCATTTGGTTAAACCCAAAGTTGTCTTTACAGCAATAGAACTGACGTTTAAAAATATTCGCAGCTTTCCGGCGCAGCACTTTTTATATACATTGGAACTATTTGCAGTTGTCTGTGGCCACAGATAACAAGGTTAGGGGGAAAAGGATTGCAACTTGAAAACGTTAGGCTAACATTTTTCAACTGTCCAATTTGGGCCATATTTTCCAAATTATCTCAATTCTGGCTAAATCACGAGTTTTAAGACTGATTTCAAACACACCTTAAAACTGTTCTTGGGGTATCCCTGCTAACCTTTTGAATACTGAAAAGTATAGCGCTGTCTTCCTTGCTGTGTAACTGGGTGTACATGTTGTTTTGCCACAACGGAAAATCTTTAATTTGCCACAACGGAAAATCTTTAATTTCAGAAGCTTCCTCGGTAGACGCGGGAACAAACAGAAAAACTATCAAGACATTTTAGGGTTTTTTATCTGCTCAGCCAAGCAATACATTATGGGTGAAATGGCGCTTTTATTCAGCTCTGCGTTGCGAGTGATTGTTGACTCTGATCGCATTTAGGTTCGCCGACCCCTCTTTGTCTTTTCTATGGACATTTATGCCAAGATTTCTCATCAAAATGTCTAAATTATTCCCAGGTTTGTTTGTTACTTGTTTGATTTCTCCATCTTCACCAAGAAACTTCAAAGAAACATTCGCTGCGTACTTTATTCTCGCCTACAATGTCCTCTTGTTGTTTATGACTTAAGTTCTTAGTTTCGAAGTCTGTATTGTTAGGAAATTAACTTCCTGTGTCGCTTTAGAGAGTTACCTTCAGGTACTTTTGGTAATCCAGACTGGAATTGGTATGGTAACTTTAGTCTAATTTCGAACCACAAGGCAATAAAAGCATAACTGTTGTTACACTATTTGAACACAAACTCACATATACGTTCCAAAAACCCGTATGAGAAGAATAAATAGTTGATTCGGTTTATCTCAAATAGGAAACAAAGGAAAATTAGATAAAAGTATGTACCATGTTGTCAGCGAACAAATTTCAGTGATTGCTGAGGATCATTGAAAATTTGGGTAATTTATTCATACACGATCCAGGATGCGGTGTGATACTATGAGAAACAGAAAAAAATCAGGTTGACGTATACGGCTCGCTTTTGGGTGAACCAGCGAAGCGATGTGTGACTAAAACGCAAGTTTTAGTTTTTCGATATTAAGGCCATGTCAGAATTCTAATTAAGAACCTTTCTTCGGACACATAATACTCCTTAAAGCATCGAAAGAAAGATATAAAGCGAATTTTATTGCGACAATGTACTTAACGCACGACATTTCTTCCACTGGCTACATTTTTCACCAATGGCAATTTACCCGCGACCCACGACATTTCACCCGCGACCCGCGAAAATCCACCCGCCACCCGCGAAAATCCACCCGTGACCCGCGACAATTTACCCCGTACCCGCGATCCGCTAAAGTTAGACACTCCCAATTTTAAAATCTTGTTTTCTTTCATTGACGAAGTTATGAATTTTCCAATATACTGAATAGTTTGAATGGGCGGCGCTGTAACAAAGGAGGTGCTAAGTATCACCTCTTGCTTAGAAAACTCATTTGTGCTCCCTGCATAAGAGTTTACTTGACTACACGACGCCTTCACAGGATTATTTTTCTTCGGAACCAGACTTAATATGTTTTGAATTTATGTACTTTGCGCGACGTAATTCAGTTATCGCATATTTCTAAAGTAATTGACTGAATTATTCATGCAAACTATGTCAACAATAAAATGCGTCTTAAGCTTTGAAAAAATATCAGATTATTAATTAGATCAATTATTTCTCAGAAAGAAAGATTTACAGTAGCCTGAGTTCGGTCTTAAAAGTAGTGTTCATAACTGCGATGATCATACACATCGATAATTTAAAGCATTGTTTTCTCTCGCTGTCTTATTTTCTTTGTGTTCTGCTTATTTGATTTCCAACACCAAGTATTTTTAGCCATTGTCTGATTTTACAGGAGAAATTTGAATGGAAGAGGATGTTTCTCGATTCAGACTCGGTAAGGTGAATTTTATACGACAAGAATACTACAAATCAGCGTTTATTGAAAGCTTAAGCCAACCGGATTACAATTCCATGTTTGCAAAGTTCACTTTTACTACATTTTGTGCCCCTTAAAAGGCTCGCTTAAGTTCTGCGTTTTCCTATACCATATATGCTTCAACAGACTAACATCGCAGCAATGATGAGCGAGAGACAACTTTTTTCGATCACGTACTTTTGAGGGTCGTAAGTTGTTGCGTCTCCCTCTTATTTGCTTTAACAACAACACAGTTATTGCACCACAAGCAATCAAACGCCCTCTTTACTCGTGCGCCACGTTTACGACGACCGGTGTTATCCTTCTTCTTAGCACAGCTTCCGCCTTCCATGTAGTGAATCTCCAGTCCCACTTTGCACTGCTTCATTTCGGTCACTTTTTTGGCTTTGATTTCACTGATGGTCTTTGCGGCCAATTCCACTTCACCGGGAACTAAAATAATAATAATAATAATAATAATAATAATAATAATAATAATATATATATATATATATATATATATATATATATATAAGAACTGAAAGAAAACTGATAGTAGCTCGACACGTCACAAAGGGAAAGCAAAACTATTTTCCACTCCAGCGGGAACTAAAAACAATAATACCATAAAAAGAATAAGAACTGAAAGAAAATTGATAATAGCTCCACTCATTACAAAGGGGCAGCGTGACTGTTTTCCTGTGACCTTTTCTTTGTATTTTCTGGTGCGGCTGTATGTGTAGAGTAGTTAATGGAATCAATGACCACAATTCCAAACTAAGATGTATCAGGCACTTACCTGACAACAAAGTCTGAAGTTCTTGGATTACTTCCTGCGCCCGTGAGCAGTTCACACTCTTGTAGTAAAAATACTTTTTCCTATAGCGTGGTTTTCCACCGTCACCAGACTCGCTCACAAGCGAGGTAGTAAGCTCGCGTTTGTAGCCATGTCCCTCTAGGTCTGCCTTCTTCAAAATGGCTGCCATTTGAGCATATGAAGCTCGATCGTCTGGGTTGTAGATCTTTATGATGAGGGTCTCATCCGCTCTAGCATCTGTGAAAACGTATAGAATTCTTGGTGAGAAAAGAAATAACAAACATAAAAATGCAAAGCACGAGGTTGATACCATGGCCAAATTTAATTGACAAAGTCAGTGATCCGATTAGTAACCCTTGGACAATTTTAATTTACACGTACCAACAGTCTTGGAAAAGAGAAACAGACCCAGAAGCACTGAGGTTAGCCCACACAGCATCATCCTCCTCACTCAATATAAATCAGGGGACGTCAACTTATCTTGACACGAGTCGTCGAAGAAAAACCAAAACACAATTTGGTGACCCGGGACTCCAATTTTCAGCAATTTATAGCTGTTACAAGGATGACTGGTAGCTATTTTAGAACAGCAATGAATATTGATATCATTTAAAAACATGAAAAACTTCTGGAAACCCAGTGACGTCGATGACCAAAGGTCGCCTGAAGCAAAACATTTTTGTCTTATTTTTGAATGTTTGATTTGAGCAACAATGTGCTTGTAGTACTAGTTTCGTCAAATCGTCGAATTTAGCGTTTAGGTGAATCCTTCAGTCAAGTTAAACTAGTTTATAAACAAAACTTGACCTGGGCCACACATGATAACTAACGAAAACATTTGTATCAGTGAAGTATTGTCTTGGAGTGGCATACAAAAAATCAACACTGTAAGACACCAAAAATTTTCCGTTACGATTTGAGAAGTGTGTGGATAACGAAATAATTAAAACAGCCTGAACAAGTTATTGTCGTGATTTAAGAGAATTAACTAGGTTAGACCAACTCATTTAATTTCCCCCTGTACAGAATTCTAACAGACTGTCTCGAAGTCTTCAAAACTTTTGAATTTTGACATTACTACCATGACTTCGCTGTGAATATCAATAAGCAGTTTTCTTGATTGGTAGTGCGATCATAAACTCGCCGAAAATATTTCATAATTGAGTGTACTCATCTGCGTCGGCGCTTTGTCTTTAAATAATTTAGGCTAAAAACAAACATTTCGCATAAAGCTACATGATAAAAGCATTAGAGACAATAGCAATAGGAGAAAGCGGCAAAATGCAAGTTAAAGCGAGTTCTATAGAAGTTGATAAGCCAATAATTGGTCTATCTTACCATTCTGCTCTCAATAATATTGTCCAACAAAAGAGAGGGCTTTTCAAACAAAAATGAACTATGTGTACACACACATTTTCATGAATGAAAGTAATGCATTTCAAATCAAGGCTATGCGCTCACATTATTTTATGTGAGTATCTCTTGAACCTCATGCGTTTTTTTGACAAGCAGTTTAAGGAGCTGAAGAGCCGAATATATAAACAAGTCTGGTTTTGCCCGGCGTTAAAAGACAACAGGCTGCTCCGTATTCGTCTATTGTACAGTAGTTACCTTGTCGACACTGTTGACAGAAACAATCGCGGTTTGCCGAAACACCTCGTTTGAACTTCGTCTAGATTACTGGTTTTTATTCTGTTTATTTAGTGTAAACTTAACATGAGATTTGAAATATCGACTATGACCCTGCGATACGTTTTGCTTGGCTGCCACTGTGAAATAAAGAATAAGCTGACGTCACAGTAAATAACAACTAAGAAAAGACCACAAAAATATCTTGCCATTATGTAAATGAAAAGTCATTTTATTTCAGTAATACGACTGGCGTTTGCTACGTGCCGAGTCTTTTGGAGAATGCGATCACAGCTTGCAACCACATTTAATTTGGGAAAATGATATAAGAACCAGTAGTGAGCAGTGAGCATTGTAGGTTTTCATCCCGGCAATCAGAACTGAAATGCATGGCTGTCGCGGCAAGTAGTGGATCTGTTGCAAACGTTAACAATGCTATAGCGTAATTTATGCAGCTTATGATCATAAAAGGACAGAGGCATAAATACTGATGTTAATTTGTTTCTTACAATAACGTAACCCCCAAATCGGGTTTAATGATGCCTAATAAAAAGCAACGTAAAAAGTCGTAAACATAAAAATATACCGATATAATTGAATTTTATTCAAACTGAAAAGGACATTGTCAATAGCTTTTTTCGCTGCCCGGTTGGCTATTTACAACAGCTAAGAAATTTCATTGGCTGAAAAGTTGACAGTTTGACGTGAGGCTAAATCCTTGCATAAATTATAATCCTCGTGAAAGGCCTCGTAGAGATGTGAAACGTTAATGTTTTGGTTCGGCATGAAAAAGTGGAAGAATTTAGTCATTCCAATCAAGTTTAATTTTTGTCTATTTCTCGTTCAGAGCACAAAATTAAACTGGAAATTGAACAGACGGACGCGATCGCCTCTGAATAGTTCAGATAGTTAAGACACGTTTTCTGTTGCTGGCAAACGTTTTGTTAAAACAGTCTAGTAAATAAGTCAGTTTTGAAAGGAAAATCACATCTTCATTGTTTAATTCGCAGTTCAAATATATGATTCATAGTCAGAAACTGGACTAGTGTGTACTTTTACAATTTTTATCGTGTCTTTTTCCTTGTAACCGTTTCATAAGCAATTTCTTGCAACTCGGTCGTTTCCGCTTAATTTCGGAAACCTGGTTGTTTTGTCAGTTGCCTCATTTTAGGGAGCTAATCTACACAGGAGATGAAATCAAGATGAGACAATTCGAGCTCTTTTTCCCATGTACCTTTCACAAGCAGAGTTATTCCCCGTACAGTGATAATGTACAGAAATTCTTGCAGGGATGGCAATTTGCTTTAACCTGTCCACAGGAATCGGATACAAGCAAGCACGGGAACACTGAAAAATATATATATATATATTTGAGTACGAATGAGCAACATCCATATTTCTCCTAACAATTTGAGCAGAATCCAAATCTTGACAGCACTTTAAAATCCAACGGGACTGTTCAATAGCCCTCCGTGTCTATCAATTAGATTTGATGCCGAAACGCCTGATAAAACAATTATCTTCTGGGCTAACATGTTTGAATTAGCTTGCAGAAGCGGATCGGTCTTTGGGAATTCAGTTATTCCGTTTCGGCCTCATCTTCCTTACAGCTGTAACTATGATGAATACTACTTCTTTCTAACCTAAGTGTCTCTCGTCCCTCGATCGATCAGTACTCGGAAGTGAATCTATTGTGTGACATGTTTAATAGACAGATCTTTCACACATTGAAATGAATTTGGAATTTTCAGTGAGTAGAACCTGGAATCCGTCAAGGGCTATGAACTAAATAACTAAGGGTAGTGTTTTTGCAAAGAAAATACGCGGAGTTCTGGCTTAAACGTCAGTGTTTTCGGTACTGTAAAATTATCCAAGTATGACGTACTATTTTATTTTCAGCAAAATTTGGGCCGCGGTTCTTGAGTAAATGAATAAGTTTTGTTTTTATCCTTTTAAAAGAGTGAATTATTATCTGCTTATTTGAGTCATTTGATTAGTTATAAACGAGTACCAGAGAAGTCGATAAACCAATAATTGGTCTATCTTACCATTCTGCTCTTAATAACATTGTTCCAGACTAAAAGAGAGGGATTTTTAATCAAAAATTAGCTACGTGTAGACACAGATTGCAAACAATGAAAGTAATGCATTTCAAATCAAGGAGTATAGATCAAGGCTATGAGCTCATAATTTTCGGAGGCCGTTGTTAGCCAGGATTTGACGACTTGTGTTCCTAAAGTGAGGACCAATATTCACATTTGGGTTGTGAAATGCAACTGATAATAGATAATGCCGATAATCGTACAAATAAACTTATGTACTAATTTCATAGAGAACCAGAATGAGATACATCCACCTGGATATAAACAGAAACAAAATCACCTGTACTCGGGACGCCATGCCACCGTTTATCACTCGTCACTAATCATCGGATGTCAGTCGAGGAAGACGTCAGATTCAAGCATTTTAGGGGAGGACTTTTTCATAGCTAGAATGCCTCCTTTAACCCGACGCTTAATTAGACCATTTGCTCGGCGACGCGAGAAGAAGCGGCTCATTAAACAGAATGCTCTGGACCCGTTATTATCATATAGATCCCATAGTAGATAGAATGTAGGCACTTCATAAAGAACGATAGCATTGACGGAAGTTGCGCGTCGACAATTCTCTGTTTTCCTCACAAGGGAAAATAATCGACATGAAATAATTTACCGTCTTAATAACAGCCAGACATAAACTGCATACATTTCTGACTTTCCACAAAAATTTGAATTTCAAATTATACACTTAGATCCGTCTTCGCAACCTGTTTCATTTTATTTCTCTTTTCATTCGGCAGAGTGCAACGGTCCCAACAAGTGCCAACGATGTTGGAGATCATGATCAGGCACTGGTAATGCAGTTGGTTATGGGAGAGAAAGCTATCCACAAGCTAAAGACAATTTTAGCTGCTGCTTGAATCGCGTGTAACATTGCTATATATGCATCCAACGAAAGAAAAATTCGAAAATGCTTGGCGAACCAAAACACACCCAGAATAGGTCTATTTATCGTAGTACGAGTTGAGTTAAGTTTGATTTCAATTTGGATTAAGATTGGGTTAATATTTTTGCCATTTTTGGCCCTTAAACGTAGTACATTTTGAGTATACGTCACTGGAAAGTCAAGGAAACACCATCAGTTACACGTAGTTATATTTGCACGAGTTGATCACAACTGCTCAGATAAACTAACCTAGTAGAAAAAAGTTCAAAGAGGCCATTGTCCTACTATAGAACAAATGCGCTAAGGTAAATACACAGCCAAGTTTTATTTACTCTTTGCAGAAAAACTGTAATGAGAAAAAATGAATTGTTTCATAGTATTCCATTGTTATCGTGAATCTACTGTTCAGGTAATCATTATTATGCAGGTTTGCCTGCACCGTCATGCATAACGTTTCAGTTTGATGTGGTTTTCTTACGGTATCGCTCAACCGACAGAAAAGATACACTGCGAAACTCTTCTACAAACCCAACGTATTTATTTAAGGATACGTAACTAAATCCTAGTTACAAAGGAGCGATTTCTAAACAATACATTCTGCTATCAAAGCCTACTGCTAAAACTTCAGTCACCACTGACACAAACCCACAATAAATGTCGATGTCTCCGAAGAAATCTCCTTTCGATCCACTTGACCTCAAATGAAGTTTCTCAGTAGCTCTGTATGATTCTCTTGTTATAGCTTCTGCAGTCGGTCTCTGCCGACAACAACAACTACTGCTACCATAGCAGGCAATTCTAGTTCTCAGCTGTGTAATCTTTTCCACTTCACCTTATATTTCATCTTCTGACTGCTGTAGTCCACAACGAACATCCACAACTGAATCACTTCTCGTAGAACTCTGTAGTAGCTTGGAATATAGCATCATTCTTGATCACTTGCTTTATATCAGTCCACAGTAGCTTGAGTTATAGTAGTTATAGCCAGTATATCAGTGACAGTGGGGAGGGCTTTGTGCCCTGCCACCACCAACAACAATAACCGCTTCCTAGCGGAATCCTTATATACAATTAATTAATTACATCGTAATTGCATTACATCGTAATTACATCATTTAGTAGAATGTTCTGTTAAATTATTCTTTAGCGTGACAGTAGAAAGTTCTGGTACAAACATTGCGTGACTTAACATTTTAGAAATTACCAGAAACTTAGCATTTACAATTTCTCCATAACAGTTATGAAAGACAAAGCTATTCACGCCAACATCCAGAATTCAGAGTAAATTTAAGCATTAATGAGTCGCAGCAGTCAGTGAGTCATGAGTCAACTAGAGAAGAGTCAATTGTTTGGCATTTTTTTTAAATTTGCATTTACAAAAGAAAACAAATCTATTTTTGTAGTACAAGCTATTTTTTACAAAAGAAAACAAATCTATATTTGTAGTACAAGCTATTTGAACGAGTCTTTCTATGCTACCCTATGCCATGGTCATATGTCCTCTTCCAATGAATTGTCAGAGAACCATTTTGTCCCGCTCAATCATCAGCAGATCAGATTCACCTCTACGGTTTAGCTTGATTTTAGCTTGCGTCATTAGACATTAAAAGCGGACAACCCTTTCGCGCAGAAAACCCCATGAAAGTCAGTTACTGTGTGGGCTAGCCATTTAGTGTTTTTACGAAAGGGCAATAATTTTGTCATGAATTATTTCCACTCTCACTTCAGTTTCAAGACAAACAATTTGCTCACAGCAAATTACACCAGTGCTAATAAATATATTTAGCCAAGCCTAAAAGCGGAGCTCCAAAAGCACTCTTTTTTTACTGGCATTTACATATAGTCTGCTTGTCATATCACCCAACTGACCTCACTCAAGCTACAGATGCAAAGCTGTAGAAAATGCTATGGAAAGGTGATCTGAGCCAGTGGCACAGGGATTTGGATCCCCGCGGACTTGCACCCTCTAGTCCAGATCTGCTTGTGGATCAGATTTGGACCCCCTCGTCCAGAACTGTTAGCAGATATGAACCCCCCTTTTACGGATTTGGACCCCCTCCTAAGAACAAGCTTTCTATTGAGTAAGGTAATAAAATTCCTTTGCAAATTGTGTTTGGAGTTGTTGAAAAAGCAAAATATAAATATTGAGGTAGTTTTTTCTAAATAATCTTTAATACTTTGTGTAAAAAAGAACCTACAGTGCTAGTTTGCATCTATAAATTCTTAAAACCAAACATTCTTAACAACTTAGAACAATACCTAAGGACAGGTCTGTTTCCCTGTGCAATTGTAGGCTACTTAGTTATGGTTTAGGGCCACTAGATATTGGTGGAGAAGCCTGGTGATTGCTCTTTTGAATAAGTATCACATCAGTTACATAGTGATTCAGATCATCACTTCAGAATGAATGCAATTTCAATTATCCACAGCCTCCCATGAGACAGTCGGAAATCAGGAATTGTGTATCCTCTGGATATATGTATACCTCAAAAAAAAAAAGTATGAAAGAAATTGATACAAGGAAATCAATAAAAATATTTAGATGATATGAATTAAGACCAAGATATTTCAGTTGATCAGTTACTTCTTGACCTTACTATCACACAAAATCTACTTGCTAGCATTAAGCCAATCAATCAATGCACTTGCAGTGTTTTCAAAAAGAAATCCAGCTGTTCTTCTGGCCAGCCAAGTGCAAGATCAAACAACTTGATAATAAAATATTGGCCATTTGTTTGAACCACTATTAAGGTAATTAACATTGTAGTATAAGGATTTAAGGTAATGATTTATCAAAGCAAAAGTGCTTGCAAGAAAGGTAGGGACTAGTCTCACATTTCTCCATGTACATTTGAAATTGCTCAAAACATACTTCATCAAACATCAGGAATTCCATTAAACATTAGTGCCAAATGTCATCCAAACATCCCACAAGATTGGTATGACCAGCTACTAATAAAATTAATTGAAAGACTGTATGCAGGAGAAGGAAGTCCAAAGGATGTGCACATTGATCAGAAAGAGCTTACTTTAACTTTAATTTTAAGTTTAAATTTAATAATACTTGGTTATGAGAATGCAAGTAAGTTGATACAAAACAAAAAAACGTGCAGAACTGGAGAATAATTGGGAGAAACTGAATTTAAACGCAGCCCAAAGCTAACCTGATTAAATTAAATCGAATACTTGTCTCTTACAAGTCACCCCTGATTTGAGATTGACACTAATAATTAAGAAGTAAAATTTGAATAAGCTTACAATCCAAAGCTAACCTAATTAAATTACATACTTGTCACTCACAAGTTACATATGATTTCAAATTGACACAAATAATATAATAGGTAGGACTTAAAACTGCTTAAACAAGGTGCATGCATGATGTTCGATGGAATACTATTCCAGTCTGTTCCGTAGCGATTAAAAAAAGAAAGCCTGAAGACCATATATATTTAGCCAGGCCAAGCCTGCGGAGCAGCACACTGTCACCGAGTAACTTCGGATGGCTTTCCTTGGGCCAGTTTAATTTTTGTCCAAAAAAACAGTCTTGAGTCCAAACTACTTTCAGATGAAAGCGTAAAGAAATTCAAAGCGGATAAAAAACAAAGTACTGCAAGCAAACAATTAAAGTACGATGCGAATGATTGTTCGAAGATTCTTGGAGAAGGTAGAGAAATTAAAGTGTATATAAAACGAAATTTTTTATTGGCTTTTTTCTTTCGTTTATATGCATAAAGAAAGGATTCATGATTTAGAAATGTCTAAAAAAAATTTTTCGGCGATTTTTAGGCTGCAAAACAGGCAAATTTTAGCTTAAAATTTTGTCGGGAACTGGGGACGACTTTTCCACTAAGTGACGTCACGTTGTTTGCACGATATTCAGCTGTTAGCAAAGACACATGTGAATTACTTGGCTTGCTTAGCAGTGTTTGGAGACTTTGAACGCATTAAAATGTCTAGCGATACAGATACAAGTAATTCGTATGATCCTATGGAAAGTGGAGAAGAAAGTGACGATTCAGGAGAAGAATGGGGGTTCGCAGAAGGCGAAATAAGTCCGCATAGAGACGAACCACTCGCTGATGCCGACGACGAAGATACCGACATGAACGATGAAGAAGCAGATGCCGATGGACTAACTCCTGCAATCCTTGAAGCCAGATACGAGAAAACTGTGAGCTTAGATTCATGGTAAGTGGTACAATGTATTATAATTACCGAAAGATGGTTCATAACACATACTTAGTATCCCGCAACTGCTCGTTTCAGGTGTCGCTGTGAACGTTGTTCTGACGAAACCTTGGTTGGTTCTGTCGAGTTTCGTTGTTGTAGAGAAGTGGTCAGTTCATCGGGCAAGATGGTTTTCGACGGATCGATCGAAAGGATCAATTGCATAACGGAACACGAAGACTACGATGCAATTACCAACAGGGCTGTGCTCGTTCAAGTCGCTCCACTATTGCGAGACAAGTGCGGTAGAACATATCGGCGTCGTGGTGGAGTGTCAAAACGAGTGAGTATATTTCAGACTCTAAATACTGTTTTTGTCTTCGCTCACAACGCTCGAGATGACCTTTATGTTTAACATAGGATCGGCAAATTGCTTTGCGTTCAAATAATGTAAAAGGTTCACTCTTTCAACGTTCAGGCCTCAGAACGATATCTACAGGAAAGTAAACAACATACACGGTCCACTTTCACAACCACGGTTCTGCTCGTTGGCACTCACAGGCGTAATTCTTAGCTAGCATGCTATGGAATTTTGCTGGTCATTGTTGTTATCTATTTGCGGCGAATATATGTTTTGCATCCCTGCATGAAAATATCAGTCTTCAGCAATAGGGAATAGCTGGGAGTGATTCTTATAAACAAAACACATCTGTGTTCCAGTGAGAAAACAAGCTGTTTCAAATCCCTTTTTGTTCTAGGTTTGTTAGAGCTGTTGCCTATAGATGGACAGTGAGGTGGCTTTGTGGTTATATGGGATGGGACAAGACCAGGCCATTACCAGCATGTGTATACCACAACATAAGAAAAAAGTACCCATCACATCAGACAAGAGGGTATGCTACTGCACTGGAAAGAGAGTAGCAGTTTTCAGAGGACAAAACATTTCACACTTCAAATAAAATAATTAACAATTAATGGACAGGGGTGACCAAAATATTGTGATTTGTCAGTGGCGCGCAGATCAATTATTTGCCAAAGCCGAAGGCTGAGGTAAATAATTGATCTACGCGACACTGACAAATCACAACATTTTGCAAAAACTGACTTCAATAATTGTGTTATCGTTCAATGACTTAATTTGTTTATCTTTTGCCCAATTACCCACTTTCTTGATGAAGTAACTCAGACTAAACCATAACTTCACATTCGATCATAATACGAGCTTGTCGTTACCCAGTTCTCCTTCTTCAGGCAATGTCGAAGGGGAATATTTTTGTTTCCTTTGTTGTATTCCTGCTGTTTTATCAAGTTTACTAGGCAACTTCTCTTGCAACTCTGTAAAACAAGCTGCCATTTTTGCCGGAATACGACACAACTATGCACGAGCAGACTGTTATCTGTAAAAAAATCACTTTTGGATGCTAATGCGCACGAGCAGACCATT
The DNA here is from genome assembly GCA_016490735.1 of Pachyseris speciosa. Taxonomy (NCBI): domain Eukaryota; kingdom Metazoa; phylum Cnidaria; class Anthozoa; order Scleractinia; family Pachyseridae; genus Pachyseris; species Pachyseris speciosa. Next base: position 87,692 of record JAEMWC010001129.1, on the reverse strand, counting down.
ATTCGTAGGCAGTTATTTGTAGTAGGTCATGTGGAAGGGCCTGAGCCAATGAAAAGGAGGGGAAAAATCAATTGAATGATAATTAAATTTATTGCAACTCGGAGACCAGAACATTACATATGATAAATCTTTTTTGCTACTTATATGTAACAGTTGTACATCAACTTACTAAATAGTAATTGTAAGAAAGTAAATATAAGTGGTTTTGTCCACTGTTGACTTACATGTACCACAATTAAAACACCTTCCTCATTCTGGGCAAACTTCTGTGCTTTGTGATGTCAGGTAGATGGGCCTATAACGAGGGGGTTGGGGGGGGGGGGGGCTCATAAGTGGCAGTTTACAGTATTTGCAGCTAACAGTTACGTGGTACAAAAATCCGCCATGCTGGACGGTAAGCTACACACTGGTACATTTAAAACAAAGTTACTTCTACTAGTCTTTGTTTTCAATGTCCCAATGCATACCTTGTCTTCCAGCATAGTGGATATTGCACCATGTGACCAATGGCAGCAAAGGACAAGAGGGGTGGGTATGGAAATCTTTTCAAACTGCCCACAACAGAAACAAGTTAGCTGTCTTTGTGATAATCATATAATTTATATGTTTTTTCCTTTGTGCCCAGAACAACAACTTCTATAACTAATCCTGTATAAGGCTTTATGCTAGAACCTTTCCATAAATGGCTGCCAATTTAAAATTCTTTTGTATGCATTTAAATTAGCCTTACTAACCTCATCTTGAAGTTGGTAATTCAAACGAATTTTTACTCTGAAACAAGGTTAGTAAGGCTAATTAAATGCATACAAAAGAATTTTAAATTGGCAGCCATTTATGAAAAGGGTCTATGTTTATTTCATACTACAATCTGCGACATAATTAGTTGTGACACTTAAACCTGCAATAAGTTATTTGGTAAATAATGTGCACTCCCTCTCCTCCTCTCAATGTTGCCTTAACATTATTACCCGGGCTGCGCGCGTCTCGCGCGGCGCCCGGGTCTAGAACTACCGACGGTTCTCGAATTCTTTTTCGTCGTCGAGTATCATCCACAAATGGCACTTCCGGCGTTTCTGCGCAAGCGCTAACTATTTTTAACAGAGTCATGCCTGTTGTCACGTATCGGAAAATGTCGATTCACCTTGTGTCTTTTGAAGTCTGAACAAACAATATGTTAAGAGAAGTGTCTATGCGAATGATTGCAAGTTCAACGGCGAGAAGAAAGCTTTTAACATGAGTAAACTTAGCGGCAGATGGACTGCTTCAGGAGATTGCGAGTAGTCTCTAATTTTGGCGACGGATTTTGGGGGCACGTGCGCGCGCGAAGTTGCGAGGAGACGCGACGCGAGGGGAACGCCAAAAATTAGAGACTACAGACAAAGGGAGTTTGACCTTTCACGGCCGAGTGATTCGGAAGTGTAAATCTCATATCAACAGCAACAATGATGCCTGTTGTCACGTATCGGAAAACGTCGATTCACCTTGTGTCTTTGAAGTCTGAACAACTAATATGTTAAGAGAAGTGTCTATACGAATGTTTGCAAGTTCAACAGCGAGAAGAAAGCTTTTAACATGACCCAAATTTAACTCCAGATGGATTGCCGCCGTGTTCCCCGTATCGGGTGTCTGGAGAACTCAGACCTAGAAAACTCAGACCTCAGACCTAGAAAACTCAGACCCCCCCCCCAAACTGGAAAACTCAGACCCCCTCATAACTATACAAATTTTCAAAGTGAAATAAACATGGGCAAAATGAATTATCGCCGTTTATGAGGGGTTTGAGTTTTCACTCTGCTAATTAATTTTCTACTCACATTTCACCGAGACGTACTCCATTAACGTTTATGCGAAAAAATCCTACATCGTTCGATAAGCGTTTCCTTTCTCAAACAATTATCCATCGAAGCGAAAACAAGTGTGCTTAGTTTTTTTTTTTGGAATCAATACACTATTTTTATCACCTTGCAAAACGATAAACCTCTGTGGCCTAAAGGTCACTGTTCCTGCCTGTGACACAGCTAACCCGGGTTTGATGTCTTTTAGTGGTATATATCACGGGCTTTATTTTTCTGTTTCTCTTTTTCTTCTTCTTTTAGAACTATTTTTTACAAGTGTTATAATTACTGTTCTCAATGGTTGAGCTGTATTTTAGAGGAATATATGTTGATAGGGGTCTAAAGAAATAGACTCCAACACAAGCTAAACACGGCAATGCGTCCGATGTAAGAAAGACAGACTTCCCTCTATTCTTTTGTTTAGCACTAAGTTAGGAATACAATATTGTTTTTTGCAAGCCCGGGTTTAGGCTAATTGTAGCCTCTTGTTTTTCATAGTCTGCAAAACCAACTACAGATCCATTTGGAGTTTTTTCAACATTGACGGGAGAAGCGGGACTACTGTCCCAACAATTATGACGCAGATTGTAGCTATTTTCAACACCAAGCCTCGTTTTCGAATTGCAAACTTGTAAATTTTAACTTAAATGAACTCCCAAAGCAGCAGCAACCATTGTTAAGTGTACAAGTGTGAAAACTGCACAAGGGTTACAGAGGGTTGAGAATAATTTGCATAAATGAGGCTTGATGGTAAATTTTGAACAGACATGCATGGGCTAATCATTCCTACAGTCTGACACAAGGTTTGTTATTGCAGTATGTTAAAAAGCTAGATCATCTTTTCTTTGGAGGCCCTCTGCGACCTCTCCTACTACCAGTTGATGCACTGGCAGTCCTAGCACTGCTTGGTGTACTGGTAGTGCTTCAAATGCTCCAAAACACTTTGTTCAGCACCTGTAAAATATTCAAGGTATGTTACTTTGAATAATTTAAATGCGTAATTTCTGTGCTCTCAGACACTAGTTGGTCCTCACATTCTGTAGCCAGACATCAAAGGTAAAAGACCGCTTATTTGTGATCCAAGGAACAAACTGCAAACTTTGACCCTAAACATGTATTTCAAACTCACGTGATGGAAATAGTGAAGTTTTCTTCTTTTGCTTCCTAGCTTTGAAGTTCAGAACAGCTTCTTCCTTATTTAATCTATCCTAGAATTGTCTGTTCAGGGGCTCTGGTACCTTTGTCGAGTAGTTCTATAGTACTATCTCCATTTTAAATTTTGGTAGAGTAAACAGTAGGTGTTTCATCTCGTCAACATAACCTAAGAGAGTGAAAGAGGATTTTCAATAGGCCACTTTCGATATATTAAAATTCAGCTTGATTGAAAGGCCTACAGGACACAAGCAAAATAAATTAATAAACATGAATTTTTACTTTCTTTGTTTGTTTAATATATCGAAAGTGGCCTATTTCCAATGTGATTTATAACAACATAGTGCAGAAAATCATTAGAGATCTAAGTTACCACTTGACACATAACTAATCCTCTTGCTTTGTTGCTTGCATTTTCTTCTTACAGCAAAATGTAGGTATTATCTTAAACCGAAACAACACTATTACTTTTACACAGCTAAATTTGAAGTACTCCTTCTAATTAAGTGGTGTGGACTTTCAGGAGTTATTTACTGTTCACATTCACTACACGAAAACTTATCACCTCCTTATTGAGGTCTTATTCTCGGACACCGAAGATCGTCATGATCTTGACCGCTCGAAGGCATGTCAGAAAAATTTATATGCACGTAGTTGTTTTAAGAAAAACTGACAGTCTGTTTACGGATGGGAGAAGGAAATCACGACTTACTACGTGTCGCTGCAAATCTAAAGCGGAACATCCTAAACTTAAGTTTCCATGCTGCAGGAACATGCTTACCGGAGCTAAACTAAAAAGAATAGTAGTCCTTACTTGTCTTCTTTTACGGTCCGTTAGCTCTTCAGACACTGCTGGAAGAACGGTGTGCCTTGTTGGAACCGATCCTTTTATAAGAACTTTGTTTCGCTTTGACTCCTCCATCCCTTCCAGCGAAAGTCCAAATGCCATTGAGTAACAACTCGGCTCAAAATGAGCTGAGCACAAGGCGGCGTGTTTGTTTACAGGCTCCTTAAAGTCAACGCGATGGCGTTGGACAAATTTCACCCATTGCGCCCGAACTTTTGGGTCAGATGGGAATTGATGCATCTTAATTCCTGGTGTGTAGCTTGTGTTTCTACAGCTTTGATTGTTTGGCGCTCCAGCCACACAATATCGACCACCTCTTCGAAGTGGCTCACTTACACTCTCAGCCATGTTGAGAATCTTGCAAACAACTTGACGTCACAAAGGTCACGTGACAGAGGTTTTGGCCGCGCGCTGCTGTGACAAATTTTTTGGCAAAAATAGCGCGAATTTTGATCGAAAAAAAGGCATTTAACTTTTTTTTCGCCGATTTTTAACGCTCAAACCGTTATTTATACATGTCGAACTACCAGAAACTGAAATAAAAAATTTCTTGTCATATACACTTTAAACAAGACTAGCTAGTAACAAAAATAGCTTGTACTGATTAAGCTAGAAAAATCGGTATTTACTTTGACATAAATGCCCATAGAAAAGACAAAAAAGAGTACAAACTGATCGTTTAGAGCAGTCAACAGGAATTGACTGCGGTTAAGAAACCTCAAAACAACAAAACAAAGAATTAATGTTTCTTCGACGATTCTTGGAGAAGGTGGAGAAATTAGACAAGTAACAAAATTATATCTGCATGGTATTAAGCTAGAAAAATTGCTAAGAAATTTTGACATAAACGTCCATAGAAAAGACAAAAAAGAGGTCCGAACCTGATCGTTTAAGCATGGTTTTCACTAGCGACGCAAGCACAAGCGCAAGCATAAGCGAAAGCATAAGCGCAAGCATAAGAAGTTTATTCCAAGTGAAAACGACACTACACAAGCATAAGCGCAAGCACAAGGAAAAGGAAAAATTTTGATCCTTGCGCTTGTGCTTGAGCTTATGCTTGCGTTAAGCGCGTTTTCACGGTGAAATAAGCGCTCTTGTGATTGCGCTTATGCTTGCGCTTGTGCTTGCGTCGCTAGTGAAAACCAGGTTTTTTGTGGCTACTGCCTCGAAGAGGCGAAGCCACTTAGTCATCGGGTTGTAAGTCCGTCCGTAACACATCACGTGGTGTCCCTTGGTAGCAAAGAAATTAATCACCGAAAAGGATTGCATCATCCTTACTCTTGAATTTAGTCTCTTCAATCAACATGCATTTTGTCATCCGAACTTCTTCGAAATTTTGCTCGAAGTGCAGCAGCTCAGAACAAAGACGAAATAAATTAGCTATATTTTTCGGAGATTGTCGAAGATCCAAAACCTTTTGATCTTGTAAATCATCGGAGGTTAATTTCACAGGAGATGATTTAGTATCATTCTTCGATAATTTGTTACAGCATTCGAACGCATCAAAACTTAAATTGTTAGCGAATGAAAAGGAAACCTTTTACACAGCAACCATGAAGAGTGTATGGGAATATTGGAATGCTATAAAGGCTGTCTAGCTTTTTCTCACACACCCTCTCAACGCTCGAGAATACGCTTTTCTTATCAGCGTTTCGCATCAATTCATGCACGCTCGCCTTTTGATACTAAACTAAAGGTGATCGAAACCTTTTTGAATATCAGAGAAAAAAAAAATTTAGTTCGAATGGGTGAGATTTTTTTTGGGAACCGATGACTTTACCGAACGCAATCGACCGGCAGAAAAATTTGCGCGAGAGCCGGTTCAAAAGAACGAAATATTTTTGTGACTGAGTAGATAACTCCAGCCGTTCGAGCGAGTGAGAATTTTCTCTAGCCGTGCGAATCAGTGAGATATTGTAGAAGAGTAATAAATAACCTGAGATCAGGCATTCTTTTTTGACGGGCGAGGGGGAAGAAGAGGAAAAAGAACGCCTGATACATTTACTCGCCTGCCGCCTTTCGGTTGTTTACCCGTCAACAGCGATGTTATCTTGCGTCATACGATAAATGTCGGTCAATCAGATTTTACCGGGAATCCTTTATTTTATCCAAATAAAGCGATCAAAGGTGTGGGGAAAAACTTTGCTTCTGCAGCAGCAAGCTTTGAGCCATAGACTTTTTGCCTTAAATAGTAATAAAACCAGTCTGTATTAAAAATTCACAAAATACTCACAGTGTCTTTTTGTATTTCTTGATAATCATCTGAGTTTCAGGCAATTTTAATGAATTTCATTTGACATTCACCCACCATACATAGCTACCTGTGTTCACACTTGGATAAAAGTGATATTACAATTCCAATGTGCAACCATATATTTCTTTACACGCAGCAAATAAAAGATTAGATCGTGGCAGTAGACACATGCGCTATTTAAGCGCCTACTTTTTTTAGAGCAGTCAACAGGAATCACAGGCAGCAATCGCTCGGAACGAGCTGAATAATAGCGCCATTTCCCACAAAATCTTTCCTTGGCTAACGAGACACAAAACCCTAAAGTGCTTTGATAGTTTTACTGTTACTTACCATGTCTTCCGAAGAACCTTCTTCAATTAGTGATTCTCAGTGGCAAAACATCATCCAGTTAACGAAGAAAGCGCTTGCCAAACCACACGAGCATTTCTCTCGCAGACCCGTCCATAAAATTTATCAAAGGCAGCCAGCCAGTAAACCCATTTCGCTGTTTTTAACATCCAAACGCTGATTTTTAACAGTTCAAAGAAATTAAGACGACATACATGTTTATAGAAACGGCGAAACTTAATTGTTGTTTACAGGCCCTTACTCGTTTAGAGCATGGCCCATTATTACAAGTTAAAATGTTAGAATTAGTGTGGGTGTGAGGGCGGGGAAGGGGTGTTTCCCTTCAGCCAAATTAAGTTTCGTTTTATTTCTCTCAATGCTTTTATACCGACGAAACATCAAAACAACAAAGCTCAACTATTTTAGAACATAGGAATACTTGTGAAGTATCCTTGTCACTCCAGCCACATCCCACAAGCTTTACGTTTTTATATTTTAGAACACAGCAACTATAATGCCTGACTTTGCTTTTATTTGACTCATGAATTCGACGTTTTAGCTGAAATCTGTGAAATCGGAAACCTGTTTTAAATTTTAGGATAAAACAAGTTGTTACAGTATGTAAAAGGGGCTCTAAATGGAAATATTAGCCTAGCAGCAGGTTCTTAAAAATTAGGTTCTTATACGCGGATTTTTACTCTGTTATCAAACAATTTCTTCCACTAATAAAGAACAAAAGCCATTTGGTGATACAGCAATTCACATCATTATCTTCAGTTGATTCAGGTACACATGCACTGCTTTCTATAAACATCCACACATTTTTGTATTAAAAATGTAAATAATAGTAATTTATTAAAATATTAAATATTTGTAGCCAATCACAGGTGCTCTACTAATCGAGGAGACTAAATCAAATCAACACTAAATCAAGTAGGTGAGAATCAACTCAGTTAAATGTTAGTTTTTGGAAAGGGGGAGAAAAGCGGAGTCCTCGGAATATACCTCTCGGAGCGGGGTAACCAAAAAAGTCAGCCCACTTGTTGAATGACGCTTTTCCGTCTGGTTTGTAATTATATATATATGTAAATATTGCTAAATTGAAATCTTTGTGGCTTTTGTATGAAGTATATGTTTAGTAATCTGCTTAGATATGTACCTGCAGAAAATACAGTGTATGAATCATTCCTAAAAAAAGAATCGAAGCAAAAGTGAAAGTCAACTTACATTTCAGCGATATCCATTATTTTGATTATGAAAAAGTTCATATTCCAAATTTTACAACAGTTAACAACAGTGACCATTTAGAAGGTCGTCAAGTAACTGCAAGGGCAGTAGGTGTGCAGTATGAGTTTGCACAGGATGGTGTAGCAGAAACTGAGGATGACAGGAGAAAAAGATAGCGACGAAATCAAGGAGGGTATCAGATGAGAAGAGGAGGTTGCGCGAAGTTGTTGCAGATCTACCATTACCCCCACCATACTGCGTTATTCGTGAATTTTCGGTGAAGCATATGAGGTACATGCTCAGTTGTGAGGTTTACAAGGAACGGCGCTTACAATGCAAAGACACTGGAACATTGCACTCGTTGCAGGAGATCAGAGATAAGAAGGTACCCAAATTTGGTCTGATGAAAACAATATGGGCCCACTGTGTGTTCCTGATCGATAAGGAGCGAGCGGTCTGGAATGTCTGATGCTGAGCAGATGCCGATAGCGAGACTGCACCCACTGTGCATGTAAACACGTCGAGGCATGGAGGTATCGCTTCAAAGGGACATTGCATTGCATTGCCTCAGGCTGTTCAAGAACCAGCAACTATTCTCCCGCGCCTACCAGCAGAGGTTGACATCATACCTGTTAGAAGATAGGGAAAGGACTTCAGGGTTAAAAGGCACCGAGTTGAAGGCGCTCTTCGCTGGCTGAAGGACATTAATCAGTGACATGGGGATCGTATACAGAATTTACCGGATGATGACGAGTTGCCCGATTTGAGAACTGTTGAGTTTTCTGAAACAGAACATATGGAAGACCAAGGCCCAGCTCCACAGCTATTGGTTGCTGATGAAACAGATGGTAATGATGACTCGACGTAGTCTCAGGCGTTATTCTTACTAAGCCAGGACTGCACGTGCAAGTGCAAATACAAGCAGTCATAAATCAATTTCTTTCTGAACTTAGGGAAGTTGAGTGAAACGAGGCACAGCAAGGCATGGAGCGACCAGTTATCCCTTGGTCGACCACTGGCACATCTCCAGCATCTGAGTTCAGCACTCCTTATTTTTTCACGATGGCATTTCCATGCTTGTTTCCTTATGGAAAGGGTGATTTCCACATAAAACGTCCTATTACATGTCTCGCACGAGTGGGCGGCACACTTGCTGTGGTATCGAGATGGGAGTTTGCTCGGCATAAAGTGTGGAAGTTTGTTGTTCAGAACATGATCATGAGGAAGCGTGCTTTGGAGCGGAGCAGGTATTTTATTGACCAGCAACTACAGTGTAGGTGACCCACACATAAGTGTCAGTAGCAGACCTACAAGAACGACTAGCGAGGGGTGATATACTTCATTCACCTACAGGATGTTGTATTTGGGAGGAAATCTGCGTGGTACGGCTCAGTACTGGCATCAAAGACATAGAGAGCTTCGTGCCTTGGTTGAGTTCATGGTCAATGACAAACGTGGATCTATTACCTTCATTTTTAACTCGTGAATTGTGCATGCGCAAGACAGAGTTGTAGTGTAATGAGGAGGGAAGAATGGCACTCGCTCGGTCGGTCGATTCCTGTAAACTTTTTTCGGTTTTAATTATAAGGCTTGTCCGTGTATTTGATAGTCTTTGGCGAGTAATGAGCAAACGAAATGGCGACCTTTGTTACCGAGAATAGTGGACTGGTGAAAAACAAGCCAATGGTAATCTTAAAAGGGTTTTAAGATATATTTTTCAAGTTCGTAAAGTTGTGTACCGGAAACCCATTTAAAGCCGTGGCCGTATGCTAAAATTGGTACTCACGCGTAGAGAAATGGCATTTTTATTTTACAGTTAACGCAAACATGGTCATGTTTCGGAATTCGAATAGCACATTGATTGAGCTCTCCAAAGATAAAAAGTTAATGTCAAGCAATAAGTACAAAGCGAGATACAAATTTTTACGCACGCAACAAATACAACTGAAAAAAGCTAGTTTTGAATATTTAAAGAGATGTTTGTGGTTAGTGTACGCTAACAAATAAACCGTTTTGAAAATTTAATAAGCTGTTTACGGTTTAGCTACGCATCAATGTATAAGTTAGCTAATGTTACACCTGAAGAATATAACAAGTAAATTATCTATCTGTCCAAAGTGCATTCGGCGGTAAAAATTATTTTTGAAAATCTTTAACATTCTTTGCGTGTTTTGTGCGTCTTGAAATCAAACATCGATTTCTATCAAGAACATATAAATTACGTTTGCTTATTCAATTCACGAGTTGGCTCACAGAGCCTTTGATTCATGACTGGAACTTGTGCAGAGTTTTACTTTCCACCACTACAGAGATTATTGGAACGGTACATTTTACAGACCACAGGGGAAGACGTCAACCTTGCTGAAGATAGCAAGGCTGTACAAGAGAATAATTATGTGGTAGTTAGCTACTTTGACCTGCGTACCCAGTCATACCATTATTGGTACCGCTATGAATTTGCGAAGTCCCGGGGTCAAATTCATTGGCACCAATTCAGCTGCAGAGATGTCAGACAGCCACACCAGCTGATGCATGAAGCTCGTGAAGATCACTGTGGCAAAGATGAGTTTGCAGCTAGTGGACTGATGAAAAGTTTGCCATGATAACATTACAGTCATCACCCGAGTGTTCGGCTGACCCAGTATCAGATAGGGATCCTCTGGTGAAGATGCTTATGGAAATAGCTGCAATACAAGTTGCACTACTGGAAGATCATTTGCCTTAAAGCCATGCATTGTGGTTTTTAGTAACAATTCGCTAACTTTTGTGACTAATTGTAGCGAAATGGTTCATGTTGTTCCATGTTCGATTTTCATGGCGAGCTACGTATTGTCCATGGCCATGACTTTGATTTTAATCTAAACCAGAAGTATTTTGTCATAATTTCCAGATTTAATTTTGCAACTTATCTGGCAAGTTAAAAATTAAGGAGGTAGTGAGGATGTGTGGATAGGATAAAATCGTTCCCTATTTTACAACTTGAGATAGATACCTTTCGATTCAATTGTACACTTTCGCGTCGATCAGTACCTTGCCTTGTGCTTCATGTTGAACTTAGACAAGTATGAATATTACTGAAAAACAAATAAAACGACAAAGGGAACGGCAAAGTACAAATTAATCATGTTTTCCACCCTTGCGCAATCGACGTCATCGACTTACGAGAAGTTTTTCCCGTTATTAAACTGACATAGTAATAGCGATTTATTTATTATTATTTATTATTAGTAGTAGTACTTCCACGAGGTGGCTCTTCGCCTACTAATTACAAATCTCAAATCAAATCAAATTAAATCAAATGTTGGTTTTTGAGGAGAGGGGAAAACCGGAGTAACCAGAGAAAAAACCTCTCGGAGCAGAGTAGAGAACCAACAAACTCAGCCCACATATGACGCCGAGTCCGGGACACATTGGTGGAAGGCGAGTGCTCTCACCACTGCGCCAACTCTGCTCCCCGTAAATAGTCAATATTCATGGCGGTTCCGCCAAAAAGGGGGTTGAGTCACTCTTCCAGTAGATATAAATTGGTGCTAATTTAGTTGTTCAACTAATCCAAATTGTTCTTTGTTTCAAGGAAAACATTTTGCAAGTAACAACACCCAGCCGATCGATTTCAGCAAGACCGAGATGATCTTCTCTCAAATGTCTGTTATTATGGGTTTGAGGCTTTCAGTCGGTAAGTCTAAGCTTGTTGAGATATTCTTAACTTAATCTGGCCCGACTGTCTACTTATATAAGGGTGTTTCATTTTAATTTTCCATTTTTACTTCGTTTCTGCACTCCGTAAGAATTAAAATTTGCCTCTTTTCACAAGCGCCAACACCAGAGAATCTTTGACACTGAAGGTCTTTGATTCAAACTTACGAATGAAAAACAATCAGTTGATGACCTTGTTAAAGTTGGCAGACCTCGAGAGCAATGGCTACAAAAAAGAGGTCACTGTGGAAATGGTGAAAGAACCTGGGATCGCCTGACCACTCTATTGCAAAACGATTTCTACTTCAAGATCGTGACTCCGGTGACTGTTCACGGCAGTAGAAGATTACACAAGAACTGCAGACTCCCGGGGGGCACTTGGGTAAGTTTTTGCTGGGTATGTGCCGCTGGCCTCTCAGAACCCCTACCCCATTATAGTCTATTCTCTGGTCAAATACAAACCCCATCTTAGTCAATTTTGGGAAAATGTAATTTTCGTGATCCCAACTTAGTCACTTTCTGTGAATGATATATGAAATGAATCATATATGAACTGCGGAAATGAAATCAGACGAAAAATGATCCTCGCAGTTGTGAACTCGATTTTATGCAATTGCGAAAAGAAGCCGGAAAAAAAATTCAGGACTTCAACGGGATTTGAACCCGTGACCTCGCGATTACCGGTGCGATGCTCTAACCAACTGAGCTATGAAGCCACTGACGTTGGGAGCAGGTCAATTGTGGGTTCATATGTTCCCATGAAAGAAATGAGTGTGAATGATATGTGAAATGAATCATATATGAACTGCGGAAATGAAATCAAATGAAGAATGATCCTCGCAGTTGTGAACGCAATTTATACAATTGCGAAAAGAAGCCTGAAAAAGTTCAGGACTTCAACGGGATTTGAACCCGTGACGCCACTGACGTTGGGAGCAGGTCAATTGCATAAATTGCGTTCACAACTCAGTTGGTTAGAGCATCGCACCGGTAATCGCGAGGTCACGGGTTCAAATCCCGTTGAAGTCCTGAACTTTTTTTTCAGGCTTCTTTTCGCAATTGTATAAATTGCGTTCACAACTGCGATGATCATTCTTCATTTGATTAGTCACTTTCTGTTTATGCATCTACCTTGTAAAGCCTTTCATTAAGTACTAGGTCATCCTAAAATCAATTGACGCATTTGTTAAACTGAATGTAGAACGCTTTACTTTTGACCTACAGTAGAAACATTCTGGTACATTTACCCCCAAAATCCCGAAAATGTGCGACCCCATTGTAGTAACTCTATAGTCAATCCATTGGTAAAAATGCGACCCCATCCAGCGGCACATCCCCATTAGCCTATTACTAGGAAGTGCCTCCCGCCCCCGGGTGCAGACTTTGCTACCGAGTAAAAGACAAGCTGAATGTTTAAAACAATTAGATTATGAGCTCGAGTTTTCTATCGCGTGAAAGATGATGAGGGCACAGCCCGAATCAGCTATCACGCACAGAATTCGAGAGCGAATAATCTGGTCGCTTAGTATAAATCTACTAGTCGTTCAAAACTAAACAAGCAAATTATCTAAATCCTCCTCGCAGACACTTCGAAAACTCGTAGAAGCGGCCGCCATTTTGTTGACAACCGCTACTCACTATCTACAACGATAGACAGCAAGTGGCGTAGCCAATAAGAGGAGGGCAATCGTGACAGAACGCTGGCAGATTTATACTAGTTGCAGATAAAACACATCGCATCGGTCTCCCAAATAAAAAAGGAAAATTACTAAAGATTGACTTCTTTATATCATAACCAACTATGAGAAAATTGATTTTGACTGATTATTTGAGCCTTTTATTTCAGGTGCTGTTGGAATAGAAAAAGTTACGAAGTCTAATAGGGAGTTTAAGACAATAACTGTGATCTATATGAGGTGGTGCAGAGTAAGACTGGAGATTCATTTGAAAGCAGACGAGGGATACTGCGACCGCAATAAATTCTCACTACACTCATACGAGACATTAAATGTTTTAAGTTTATTTAGGACGAGTCAGACAGTCTTCTGATACAAAAAGTGCCCTGATATACAGAAAACTGAGCAACTATACATAAATAAGATGTGCTACGCTAGATAGGAAAAACCACTAAAAACCACCCTTGAGAAGTGGCCAAAAAAATTGTGGAAACGTATTCCTCAACTAATGCAGCAGCACAATACCCCGAGGAAAGGGCACAATTAGCCATTAAGTTACAATACTGTTATACCAAGGTCTCTAAAGCAAAAATACAATTAAAGGCTAACAATAGAAAACTGCGACAAAAGTTCAATAGAAAACTGGAATCTCAAAAAATTCACTACAGAAAAGAGGTCAAGCAAGAGACTGACTGACCTAGAATGACTCAACTTTCCCGCGAAGACCTTAAATACCCCCAGGCTATCCCACGATGCTAAGCCAACCTCTCCAATGTGCCGCCAGAATGTTAATTTCTAACTATTTCGTTCCCATGTCACTCAACCGTTAGAAATAACATATTCTGACTACACTCATACGAGACATTAAATGTTAAAAGTTTATTTAGGACGAGTCAGACAGTCTTCTGATACAAAAAGCGTCCTGATAGAGACAAAGAAAGGGAAAACACTAGGAAAAAGCATGAACACTAAGGCGTAATAATCAAATACCTACCTTCATTGACACGGACAAGCGTGAATTCAAACTATCATCAACATAGTCATCTTTGGCGGAAACCGATTTCCAACGCCCGTGTCTGTGGAAAAGCCTGTCTGGTACACCTGCATTAGCTGCCGCAGAGGCACCCCCAGCTCGTAATGAATGAGTGCTATATGCAGAAATATCAGGCACAATTCCCTTAAAACTAGCCTTGAAGTAATCTCTTATGGTAGAAGAACTGAGTGGCTTGTTAACAGACACCAATCTCTGACCCGATTTGGATTTATACAAAGTCCTAAATACATAATGGCATGATTCCACTGGCGAACGCTCAACCTCACGTAAATAACGCCTAAAATTTTTCACAGGACAAGTATGAATAGAAGAACTCTCCGAAATTACGACTTGACTCCCCTTCCTGAGTTGATCAGTCTTACTCCTGTCCACATTAATAGCCATATGGTTGCTATGAAAAATAATGTCTCGGTACTTAATATGAAGAACCTCTTCTATTCTGAAAAATCCGGCAAAAGCCAGGAGAAAAATACACATATTCCTAAATTCAAGTAAATTATCTAGGTTAGAGGCTTCAACGTGCCTCCTTAACATATCAGCCGAAACTGGCTCTTTCTTATTAACACCAAGAGTTCCAATAAGCCTCTTAGCAGCTCTGCTGACTGCATGAATGATTGGATTGTCTGTATGGGATGGAATCCCCGCCAAAGAATGAGCCCACTGAATTCCGTAGATGGCTGTGTCCACTACTGAGTGGGAGTGCGTAGTATCCAGTAAATGCTGTAGATATAACGCCACGTGCTCAGCTCTAGCAGGAAAGGCACTAATCTCTGGCTTGGTACTCGCAAACTCCTTCCATCTCAGAAAGGCCCTCCTGTAGGCATCGCTGGTCCCCGGTGCCCTTGATGCAACGACAGTTGACTCCAATCTAGATACAACTCTATTTAGGGACGGGTCACTCAGCTCACCAAGGGACTGCCACAGGCCAAAGCAGAACACATCTATAAAAGATAAAAAATAGACGAGAACAAAGACTGAGAAGAAAAGAAAAATAGAAGTACTCTAAACAAAATATGGATCGACAGGAATTAGGAAAAGTAGTACAAACATGAGCTCGTGAGAAACACACATTGTGAGCACCAGGGACACCAACAAAAATAAACTAGTGGCAATCAAAAAACCCCTCACACCACCGGGAGGTGCGAATTGAATACACCACAGCACCACCAGGGGGTGGACGGTTGATATATTACAAAACCGCCGGGGGATGCGCATTCAATACAGTCCAACACTACCGGGGATGGACATCCAATAACTATGACATCACCGGCGGGACAAATTTATCTACGCCAACACTCCCAAGGGGGAGGGCCCAATTTATAAACTCCGACACCACCCGGGGTGCACATTTAATATCCTTTAAACCCGACAGGGGTTTACATCTTACGCATAATGGAAAAACCTGAAGTACAAATTCCTTGCGATATCGGGCACCGGGGGCCCCTGCAACCACAAAGATAAGCGAAGACGACGTACGGAGCACTGCGCGCATACAAAGCAAACAATAGCTAAGCAATAGAAGCTCCTCCCCCAAGGGGCGGAAATTTGGTACAGCTTAATTCCACGCGACATTCAAACAGTTCACACAGGGAACACACGCGGAACTATTTCGTTGATCTCATACAAACAAACACGCCGAACTGTTCGCGAATACAAGGGACGGCGTGAAAGCTCCGGAAAGGCAATCTAAAGAGCCAAGACACAACAACCAGCGCAAGCTGCACAGCGTGTAATTAAACTACAAACCTCGGGTATGATGACTCGCAAACTGAGCAGAACCCATTAGGAGAGGTATAAAAACCAGCAGAATGAAGGCGGCCGTAACCAGCAAAATCAATGCGAAGCGCCAAACATCGTGATTTGAACGCCTTACAGCCAAACAATTTGTTCTTCGCTTTACCCTTAAGAAACAAATCTGGCCTACTGGGAAGAAACAACCAGTCACTTACGAAAGAATTCAAGTGAACGCCATCGCTGCAAAGTAACGGCCAAAAGTAGGCTGACTTCCACGTAGGCACAATTAGAGAGCCGACCGCCTTACAGTCACGCATATGACCCAACAATCTGCCAACAAGAATGGTAGGCGCCCGGGGTGGGGGGGGGGGATACTGCCTTATATGGGCTATATAAGTACGTGCGGCCCCAAAGGGTATGGTTTTTTAGTCGTTTTGGTCTGAAATAGGGTATCAATTTTGACCGTTTTTGTCTGAAATAGGGTATGGTTTGTGCACTCTTGTCTTGAATTCGGTATGCTTTTTAGAAGAAGCTACTTCTTCTTCTTCAGCCGATAAGACCATCAACAAAATCCCTTCTATTTGTCTTTTAATTATGTTTACGCCAACTGTGTACGTGAAACAGGTCTGAAATAGGGTATTAAATTTTTGGTCAGGTCTGAAATAGGGTAGGGAAAATCGCAGATTTTGGTCTGAAATAGGATAAGGGTTTCAGGAAGCGGGCCACACATCCCCACCCAATTTTTCTGGGAGTACCCCCCCCCCCGGGGGGGTAGGCGGGACAAGCCAGTTGTTGTCAGAGGACCAATCCTGAGTAAAGGCATTCACAGCTCCTGTGCCCGGCTGGAGGAATCTGGAGTTAAACCTGGGTAACTTGGTATTGTAACTACATGCAAATCTGTCAATCGTATGTGACCCCCACCGGTCTTCCAAGTAGAGGAAAATATCATCGTGAACCGAGTAATCGTCAAAATCAGCAATCTTGCTCATACAATCGGCCTGAGAATTATGCTCGCGTGGTACCCAGGAAATATCCAGTTGAATTTGGCGGTGGGAGGAAAAAAAGAAAACATGATATCCAATGCAATATCCTGTAATTCTTTCACCACGCTGCCAACTTGAACGATACTCAGTACATTCTGATTATCGGTGAAGCAAAGAACTCTTTGCCCACTCAAATGACTCTCGAAGGCATCGAGGGCGAACTTTATTGCGGCAAGCTCTCTCCAGGTTGACGACTTACTAGACTCCTCAGGTGACCAATTCTTGTGGCAAATTAGATTCGAACCTCGAATAAAAGCTCCGCAACCAGTAGAAGAAGCGTCTGAGAAAAATTCTTTAGACGGGCTAAAAGGAGCCGGCCAGAAGGAAACGCCATTCAAGGACCTGACATTATCCCTCCAAAAAATAAGCTCATCCTTTGCTTTATCACTGACAGCTACTAACGAATTCCAGGAGCGCCGAGAATTAATTACTAAATGCAAATATCTGGTCATAATTTGAGTGACATTCCCACAGCTGGGAGCCAACGAAATAATTTGACCAACAGTGGAAGCAATTTCCCTCACATACAGGCTCGCAGACACCTCCACAACAGTGCAAATATCATTAAGGTCACAACAAAGCTTTTCAATTCTAGGGTCACTTGCAAAAATGAGACCGGTGTGAGTGTCAATACCGAACCCAATCCAGCAAAAATTTCTCGAGGGCTCCCAAGCCGATTTCTCATTGTTTTAAAATCTCAAAACCACAGCGGTAAAGATCCTAGCGAACAAGAAAACTGTTAGCCCTGGATGATTCCATCGAGGCGCCCGCACCGACTCCGTCATCAAAAAAATGGCGACCGGAATTCCTTGACCCCTCCAATGCGTTTCCAAAGGCTTTAACAACTTTGTGAAAATATAAGGAGCACTAGAAAGCCCAAAAGGAAACACCGTAAACTGAAAATATCTGAAAGCCAAATATTTGCGATGATCGGGAAAAACGTCGACATGATGATAACCCGACTTCAAATCAAAACAAAAAACAAAATAATCCTTGGAAAAGGCACTCTTGATGGTATGCAAACCCTCACACTTAAAATGCTACTATGACGAAATTTGCATAAATATAAAAAAAAAGTAATCTGTACGAGAAGAAGAATGCTGTTTACTATTTTCAATTATCTCTTTTTGTTCCAGAGATATCGAGGTTTTTAAAATATGCAAATTAGCCAAGTGATGACGTCAACCGAATATTGATCAAATATGATGAATAAAGATAATTGCTTGATTCTTTGCAGTAAGATTCTTCTAGATGTGCTTCATGATATGAGCTTACCAGTATTGTTACCATGGCAACATACTGGGTTCCAGGTCTCCCTGATATTAAGGGCTTTGCTGGCCACCTTTAGAATTCTATTTTGATATTTGCCAATTGTGCCTCATCTTCATGATCCAGCAAGCACGTAAATATGTTAGGCAGAGTTCACAGCCTTGATAAATGTTTTTTGAGCTGAAAATCACTAAAATATTGAAATCAGGTTGGGGGCACTGGAAAAGAGTGAGTTGCCAAGGGAACCAAATTTTTTTATAGCCACAAGTGTGTTACCTTTAGAACTATCAGTCCACCAAGTTTCAATCGTCTTTTGCTGCAAAGCGAGCAAGATAGCTCTATTTGTATACTTGATGTTATATTGGGTTGATACTATGACGTCATCAGCCATCTCATTTGCATATTTTACACATTTTCCAAACTTAAATATCTCTGGAACCGATAAAGATATTTACAAACGGAAAGCGGCGTTTTTAATCTTTTCTGGAATTCTATGTGATAAACTGAAAAAATCAAGGGGTAAAAATTTGATCATAGAAGCACTTTAAATTTCTGTTCAAAGACATGTAAATTAACATGCCTCAAATCTAAAATAAGCCTCTTTTTGCCCGAGGGCTGAACAGAAACGCTTGACCGATTAATAATATCAGGGGGAGAAAACAATTCCACAATGCGATTGTCGCATAAAAGTTCTGAAATAGCATCTGCGACAAACTCCGAGTCTCCATTGGTTGATGAATTGTTCTGGCAATGGTGATCTGGCGGCGTAGAAATAAACGGAATCCTATAACCATCCCTGATAACGCTTAAAATAAAACCCGGGGCCCCGATGAACTGCCAAAACAGAATGGATTTGACGAGCTTTCCTTTAACAGAAATCTTTGGAACTACAGAAGACTTAGAAATCTCTTCGTGTTCAAAGTCTTTAGACTCAAGTACAGGATTTTGACACGCTACATTGTCCGAATCACCCAAGGAGTTAACAACAGAATTTTCAAACTTACCTCGGTCGTCCATTAGTCATCTATTATCTGGATTACCTCTAGATGATCCAAAACGAACGGCTTGAGTGCATTCAGCCCTCCAATGGTCAAATTTCCCGCAAGCAAAACAATTACCCGGTCTTGAAGTGCGGTCCGCCACTGGAGAACGACTAACGAAGAGGTCACGCAGGCCACGCCAAGAACTAAAACCAGACGAATTCCTAGAGCTTGAGGAACAGAAACGGGAACTTAAAGAACGGAAACCTGAAGAAACTTGCTTGGCCGACTTCTTAGCAGCAGCAGACTTCATGGCCTTCTCAGCTCTTTCCACGGCCCGGCGGATCTTCTTGCCGTCGTCTTCATTCTCCGCAAGCTCATGTTGCGTATATTCATCTACCGTTTTCCAACCAAATTCCGATTTATCTGCCAGCAAGATCAATTTCTGCCTATCAGTGAGCAACGACGTACCTTCCGACAAAGGCAGTTCCTTGGCCTTCTCAACAGCGTTGGCTTCGAGGTGGGATTTTGCATCATCCAAAGTATCTTGGAGCTTCCGATTGAATTTAAACTGTATTTCGTTTCCCTTGCGTGTAAATGACTTTGGTTCTTCCCGGCGTAATCTCTTTAATTCTCGCAGTTGTTTATCGGTGGCGTCGACGTTAGCCCTTTTCACATTCTCAGCGGAATCGGTCACTAATTTGGAAATCTGACTCAACGATGCTTTGTTGTTCTCAGCTAACGAACTGCTTATAAAGTCCTGCACCTCTTTCGAAACAGCCATAGCCAACAGCGAGCTAACAACACGAAGTAACTACTGAGGACACAAAAAATTCACTACAGAAAAGAGGTCAAGCAAGAGACTGACTGACCTAGAATGACTCAACTTTCCCGCGAAGACCTTAAATACCCCCAGGCTATCCCACGATGCTAAGCCAACCTCTCCAGTGTGCCGCCAGAATATTAATTTCTAACTATTTCGTTCCCATGTCACTCAACCGTTAGAAATTACATTAACAAAACCGCCTTCGTGCTAAGAGAGGCAACTCTGGCGGCTGGCGTTTTATCTGCATTAGTAGCGGTGGAGGAAATGCAACTGTTGCAGACAAGTTGTCACCAGGATGACCATAGTCAGGAGAATCTATTCCAGAGTATGTTTCCCTCTCAAGATTAAGGACTGTGGGTAACAGAGAATTCTTAGAATTAATTTTACGGAATAATGTATTACCATTTCGTGCAAACTTAATTCTGACCCAATTCTCAAAGGGAATTGAAAATAATGATTATTTAGTATTTCAAACTGATGTTTGGTTGCTAATTATTTTGCAGATATATATATCTTACCCACATATTATTCTAACCCACATATTATTCTATTCCAATTGGATCAAAACTTTCATCTAACTTTATTCAGTAATCGACGGAAAAACACAAGCAGCAAATCAAGGGGAATGCTATGCCAAAAGCGTGGTTCAGTTTGTTCAAAATAGGTTCCTGAGCTGGGTTGGTTGGGTGAGAACCAAACGTCTACTTAAAAAATAATTTCCAGGGCTTCTAGTGCACATTCATGGTTGCTAAATAACGGGGTCATTTCTTAGGAATGATGGCATTGAGGGCAAATGAAACACGTGTCTTGTGCGTGTATGGGTATAATAAAGCACTGTTTTGTTTCCGATATCAGTAACAAAGCAGTAAGAATGCTAACAGCAAGAAAAGGGCTTGTCCATTGTCCCTGTCATTGCAGGTTACACTCTGGCTGAGATAGGTCAGGACCACCTTTACTTCTCAACGGCACTTGCTTTGAAAGCTTGATCAACCTTGGGCGTGGAATGCTTTTGGGAAAAAAGGAGAATGTGTTCAGACCACGGCATGCCTATACTGACTTGCTACCCATACAGGAGAGATAACTTTACTTACTTTTACTTTACTTTACTGAATTCGTTGCATACATATATGTATAATAATAATGATGAAATGCTGAATTGCTGCATTATCAAAAGCACTTCTCCAAGTTAATCGTTCGTAGGCACTAAGACGTACTAGCCCGAGAGTAATTCCCATAATGTAAAGTCACAGGCAACGCGGGCAGAAAATATTTTCCCTCGATCGCGTATTTCTTCTGCTTTGCCATACCCGCGAGGTAAAACTGACCGGGTTGTGTTTACACTTCATATTTCTCCTGCTTCTCCTTCGTATTTCTCCTGCTTTGCCATACCCGCGAGGTAAAACTGACCGGGTTGTGTTTACACTTCATACCCGAGAATGGGCTCCAAGTGAAATTCCCAATGGCCACTTATGTAAACACAGCTACTAAGGCCAGAAATTGGGCAGGGTTCCCATGCCCGAAACAAATCTCCCTATAAAAAGGGCTTTTCAGAAACAATTTACATCAAGTGAAAGGAGAACCTGAATTTGGATCGAAAATACAAGTACATGTCTTACTTAAAATATAAACTCAGCAAATAATCTTTAAGCTTAGTAAGACTATAAGTAAAAAGCTATATGGTAAGTAAAGTAAAGTAAAAAGAGGCTAATTAATAAGACTACTCAGCCAGCCATTCTGTCATAAGACTGCCATAAGGACGGTTTTGAAGCATGTGACCGAGCTCATCTTTAGTAATACGTTTGGGAATAGAGTTCCAAATGTTAACTGCTCTCGAGTGAAGGGCTGTTGAACCAACTTTGTTAATTCTACATTTCGGATTTATACATTCGTCGGTACTCCACCGAACCATCCCATCATTACAGTGCATTCATAGAATGGGGCTATGTATATTTTCTATGGCACGGTATAAAATAGTTGTGCAAACCTTTCGCATAACATACCATGGAATACCCCACTTGTCACTTGTATTTTCCTTGAACACACATGCACTTGCCAAAAGGCTCGGCGTGTGTATACCAAGAAAACACAAGTGACTCGTGAAATATTCCATGCATGGTATATCATGCTTTGAGGCATTGCATATGACTAGTGCGTATCGTCAGTGCTTAAGATACTGACATGATTATTGCTTCTTGTTAGATGTTATTATACTTTTACCTACATTTCGTTCTTTTAATTTGTGTTTGGATGATCGGCGGATGATCAAAAATATAGTGCAGATGTCTGTGTTGAAGGATGATTAATGATCAGTTAAGGGAAGGCCTCGAGAAAAGAAAACTTTTGGCTGAAAAATTCCTGTGTTATTTATCTATTTATTTCAATTCTTTTTGCGAAGGAAATAATACTGAATTCAATAATTTCTCTAAGTGCGTTTTAATCGTATTCCTTGATCAGGCCAATAAAATTGTAAGATCGCTGAAAAACAACTTTTGTTCCTTTGTAACCCCATACATTAATTTTGCAGAATATACTCAAATCAAGCTAAAAACACATGCACTTCCCCGACTGATCGATTTTAAAATCTCTGAACGGTCGACCGCGTATAAGAAAGTAATCTCAGAATTGCTTATTATTTATCGTCGCTCCCACCCACCCCCGCCAAACTCTTGGTTAAGAAAAACCTTGCGTTCATTACTGCAATGAAACCACTTCTCGATGGTTGGAATCTATAAGCGTTAGCGACTGCAATACAAATGGTCAGAAATAGTCAATTTCCAGCAGACGGATTTGGCTTAACGATTTCTGGGTGTCCCCTTTGCTCAATAAGTTCTTTTCATCTGTTGCGCATGCTAAGCCGCACTCGACTCGTTACTCATGATCGATGAAGTTGTGGCATGCTCAACTTCCCTTGCGATAGCGCGGTGTTCCGCTGCAGCCTCTCATACGACCACGAGTATTCATATTACGACAGCCCCCGGCTCCCTTAAAGTGAACCTCAAGGCCCACTTTGCACCGCTTGAGTATCATTCAAATTAAAAAAAAAAGGTGAACTAGGATTTTACCTGGCAACAAATTCACCCGTTCCTGGTCAATTACGTGCAGTCTACAATCTTGTAGTAAAAAAGTGATTTCTGGAAGAGTGGTTTGACCCTCTCGGTGTCGCTTACCAGCTTTGTGGTGATCTCCCTTTTCCGAGGCTTTGTCCGAGTCCCGATTGCAAACTTTCAATTGCGTCTAAACGGGAAAAGGGAGCATAGAAACGCATATTTGAGGCAAGCAGGCTTTATATCAGTGATTCTTGAGCCATGTCACAGGTATCAACAGCTGTGAAGAAGCAGTGTAGTCGACTGAGAAATCACCATCATCTTAGCTGGAAGTGACTTTCAGTTAACGTAGACGGTGGTGAGACTTATTCAACTTAGACGTGTTCTTCTTGAGACTTAATTTGGTGATTACAGAAGTTCAATTCGTGGCAATTTTATCCGCTTTTAGCTATAGCTGAAGACATTAAAAGCATAAGATCTTCGTCTCACCCGGATCTAAGATCAATTCATATTCAAACGTTTTCTTCCGGTTTCCCGGCAACATGTTATTTTTCTGGAGGCACTTAAAAAACATTTTAACTTCGGAACTCAGCAGGCTTTTAAAAATAAGTGCGATAGAAAAATGTCACTCGAGACTCGACAGACTCGATAGGGTATTACAGTACTTTCCCAATTAATCCAAGGAAATTTCAATTTGCATTTCAGCCGAGATAATTCTGTCTCCGGGAGAGCATATTAACTGATTCTCGTCAACTATCACACAGTACCCGATCGATACATATTTCAAAACATGTTAAAACATGAAGGCTGTTCAAACTGCACAGATTTCACGCACGTTCTAAATGCAAATTAAACAAAGGTGATACAAATCAGTTTGTGAGATTCACCAAAGTCCACTCGTAAATGTTAATATAGTATTAGTCGCGAATGGTTATAGGGTAGTTATATTTTACGCTTTGTCTTGTGAGGTATAACGTCTAAAATAACTAAGCGAGCTAGTTTGTTTTCTGGTTTATCCGAGCAGTCTCTGAAAAAAAGTAAGCCAAAAAAAAAAGCTATGGTTTAATTGACTACTAGAAGAAAAGGCCTCAGGGCAACCTTCATGTATACATAAGATCATGTTATAAGCCTCGCTCATTGCATCCGGCGAATAATATGTCTTATATGGACCCGTTTATCAAGATTTAAATCTAGATTATTCGCGAAAAGAGAGCGATTATATCATCGGAAGCAGGCTAACAGAAGGTAGTATTTCAGCTGAACATACAATTCAAACAGACACCCAAACGAAGGTCTTGGTGGAAAACGCTTGTAACATTTTCAAAATCTCCTTCGCGTAACTGAGAAAGAACTAATCTCGATGGGACACCAAAAGAATGTTTGAGCTCGAAGGGCAAGACAAGTGCGAGACTGTGACGGCTCCAAAGGGTCTTCCTTTTTTCACCGCCGCTATTTCAGGACTTTTTTCGATTATTACCATTCCCTGTAACGTTCTAGTGTGCCTCACTATTGTTAAAAGCCCCGCACAGTTTAAGAGTCTGCGGACGCCGTTTACGTACTTCATCTTCAACCTTGCTGTGACTGATTTGCTTGTTGGAGCAGTAACAGAGCCAACATCAGTAGTTTACCACATCATGGAAGGCAACACTGTTTCATCTCCGGGTTTGATCAGGTTTTTACAAGTGCTGTACTTTCTCCCGTGCACCGTCTCCGTGTTAAGCATACTGGCGTTAACAGTCGAGCGTTGCTTCGCAATTTCAAAGCCGTTCGACTACAGGCGAAGCGTGAAGCTTTCCAGAGTGCTCATGGCTTCGGGCATAATATGGCTTTTGTCGCCCGTGTTCATAGCGCCTTATTTCTCGATGGGATACCGCACTTTCTCTTTCGTGTTTGCCAATGTTGTCATCATACTGATACTCTGTACCCTTTACGCGTATTCCAAGATTATCAAAGCTATTAAACAAAGGAAGAAATTTCGAAAAGAGAGTCTTCAGGGATTATGGACGGTGAATCAGAAATTGGCGCTATATGAAGAAAAACTGACCAGCACATTTATTTCGATTCTGATTCTGTTTGCAGTGTGCTACGTGACACCCTGTCTGCTAATGTACATAATGAATTTATGCATACCGTGCTCTTGTGATGTTGTTCACTGGTTGAGAGACACAAGCTTTCTTGCCGTGACCTTCAATTCTGCGATTAATCCATTCCTGTATGCATGGAGGCTT
>JAEMWC010001129.1:50000-57500 GCA_016490735.1 Pachyseris speciosa | reverse complement strand
TCAGTTAAGGCTATCGGCAAACTCAACAGCAGAACACCCGCGGTGCTTCTATATACAACAGAAGAGTACTTCAGGTTGACCAAACAGAAACCAAGGTATTGAGCGGGGTTACTGTAAGAGAAAACAACAAATATATATTAAAGATAACTTATGCCCTGTTCAGTGCACGGTTGCAGCAACACAATTTCCGCTGTTAACTGCTACAATTAACTAGCTCACGCTTAGCGCTAACATCACGAACCATTCCGTGTAAATATCTGTTACAGTAAAAGTGTGGTGGCTGTGGAACGTTGTTTCGCAAGTCGATGTACATCCCTGCCTGAATTCGAAATTTAAATAAACGTCGGTTTACAGACGCAAATAATTCACAGTGTTTCTTTCCTTGGTTAAAACAAACAAACAAACAAACAAACAAAACCAAAACACACAAAAAAAAAAACAGAAATAAACTTGTAAATTAAATTCTGTCAATTAAATGATGGGAACTGTTCACGATTTTTGTGTGTGGTGACCAACAAACGCATTACGTACTGATTTGTAACCAAACTATCCACCGAGTTAAATGGTAATAAACTGGGAGGAAATTTGGACGGCAACAAGCAACAGCTGCATTGATCAGTGGGTCGGCGAACAGAACAACAGAACAGAACAGCGATAGATCTCACTTCACAAGGAATATGAGAAACAATTAGGCGAAGAAGCCACGAATATTTTGTCTCGCACCAGACAGTGTTATGTGTCCGGAAAATGATGCATGATATTCGCCACGTCTTGCTGTATAATTTAAATTGAACCAAACCTTATCCATAACCCGCAAGGCAGAGATAGAAGTTTTGCTTAGCGGCCATAGTGGCTTTTCCCAGGCAATGGAAAAGCTTGCATCAATATAACATGATAACAACAATGGAAAAACAGAGTTGCTTTCACACATCAAAAATCGATAACGTGATCTCACGTACATGTACACCGTGCTTATTCACGTGGGCCCTGGGATCGGACGTTCGCGGAAGGTCGCTATCGCCGCTTCGCGGATCAATTTCCTTTGCGGACCAGGGCCCAGATATTCGAAAGACGATTAATGCTAATCCGCCATTAAAAGTATCGGAAGTCTTCATCTCACTCAGGGGAAATGATTTTAAAAAGTTGATTTTAAGCTAAGGGCAAGAAAAACAAACCAGCCAAGATGCAAGAACAAGAATCGTTTCCAAAAATCATTCGTTCAGTATCATTAATTACATTTAAACCAGAGTTCACGCTAACCAATGGCTTCGAATATCTGGGATACAGGACAATCCATATCACAGACCCTGGAATTAAAACAACCTCCCAATACACGTGCCTTCCATCACTCCCGATCCCTCAGGGCGTGAGAACGATCAGGAACGATCTACGGCAGATGTACATTCACACGCAAGAGCTGATATAGCGATTCGTTTGACCTTGAAAAACGCCCTTCGCAAGAGTTCGCAATTTCTCTCATAGCAGGCCACAAAGTTTAACGGTCAGAACAGTTAACCGCCAGAGAAAACCCTAAAACTACAGATAAAAATAAATTACCTGTTAGCAATGTTGCTTAGCTGGAAATGCTGAAAATTTCGTAGCGTATTCGATGAACAGGCCACTAAGTTTGTGTGTGTGTGTGTGTGTTGTGTGTGTGTGTGTGTGTGTGTGTGTGTGTGTGTGTGTGTGTGTGTGTGTGTGTCGCGCGTGTTTGTGTGTGTTACCAATTACATTGTTTTTTTTTTCAGTATGTTATTGTTGTTGTAGTTCATCATTTCAAGGTCAGACTAAAATCTGGCCTCCATTTTTTTGGGCGTTTTATTTTCGCCTCGCTCTGCCGGTACTATCACGCTCCGTTTACTATCTGAACCCCTGGAACATGCTAACATTTGTGAACTGTACTGATGACACTTGCTCAAATCTTCAACTTTTTAAGGTGGCTTACTACAGTTTTTTTCTGCTAAGCGCGATTACGCCGACTTGCGCGCACTTGGAAAAACCCGCGAGCAAAAATAAAACATGGCGTCCGTACTGGAAAATTTTTCAGTATTCCGTGGCTGTTCAACAAATACATGTATGTTTAAAGTAGTTGGTTCATGTTTTGGTTCGAGATTGGAAAAAAAATTTGCTATTCAACGGTTAACAGGCGATAAAAGCCTCTAAGCCTTTGAACGGGTGTTTTTTTTTTCGCGAATTGCTTGTCCTCATACGAGCGGGACAAGTGTGATTTTGTTTACAAGAAACAAAGGTCACGAAAGGAAAAAGGAGCCGGTTTCAGACGTAATTTACCGTGATCAGTACAGTTACTGCTTTTGCCTGTGCTATTTCGAATGATTTAGTCGTTTCTGCAGCCTGGGATGAAGAAAAGGAGACACTGACCGAAATGAGATTAAGAAGAAAACGTACGACAAAATGAATGTGATACCGGCGAACAAACCGCCAGAAACTCAAGGTGACACAAACACAGAAGACCAAATAAGAGATCAGGTAAGCGGCTGCCATAATTGAGTAATACTCCTGTTCCAAAACTAAGAAAAGTTCCTAAAACGACCGCACTTCTAAAGACAAACGCGTACGAGTTTAACAGTGCACGTAAACTAATGGCTTTCTTGTGCATGACCTTTTTCGGGTGGTTGAATAAAACAAAATTATTACCCTACGTGCTTTAAGTCCTGTCAAATGTGCCGGCAGCCGGCAAATTTGTCGCCTACAGTTATTTGCCAGATTTGCCCCTTACTTCACACTTGGACTTCACTGTGAGTTCTCTAGCAGGCACGGATTGCTGGCAGTTGCTGCCTACTACTCCAGCTATGCTGCCCACTACTACAACACATTTTGACAGCGCTGCACTTTGGTCTGTTAACAGGGGACATAATAAAGTTTCAGAGCTCTTTTCGTGCTGGGCAGGGGCGGTGGTAAGCTTGATCAAAATCCGGGAAACGAGTCGAACCATTAGCGAATATGAGACTCCCACTCCGAAAATGTATTTTTGGCTCATGTTCTGGTGGATTTTGACCGGGGAGGCCAAATCTTAGGGGTGGGAGGGGGGTGGGGGAGTGGGTAGAAGCCAAAATCCGTTAGGATATCCGGTTTTTTATGTAACAGTGAAGCACTGGTACTCACTTCACTTCCGGTACCACATGCGGATGGGCTCGCTCCGGCGAATTTTCTTCTGCAGTTGAAGGACACCGTAGAGCAGCGCCTCAGCAGTGGGAGGACAGCCTGGTACATAGATATCCACTGGAATGATCCTGTCACAGCCCCGGACTACTGCGTACGAGTAGTGATAGTAACCGCCGCCATTTGCACAGCTGATCAAGAGAAAAGTTAAACGGTTTGCACGAACTGGTTTTCAAAAGTGACAATTCGAAAGCAGTGGTAAAACGTAACGAAAACTGTTAGAAGAGTTCCTTTTTATCCTTGCTACACGATTGTACTCCAGAGTGGACTATTCGTGAATGATCTCTTCGCGAAAGGACTTTGATGTAAACTTTTCACTAGTCATAAGCTGATTAATATTTTGAAATATTTTCTTTTGCCCGTCACTTATGGACGGACTGTTTGTTCAATTGTCATTGTGTGCAATATGATTTCAGCGTACACTGTATGCAGTGTTCACATGTGTGCTTTGTGTGCATGTATGTCCCTGGAGATATATGTATGGACACAGTGCATCATACATGTATTTTCACAAGTCTTGTGAGCCCAGATGCCCTTGTAAAATTGATTATGATGAACCATACACTGTAAATGTTCTCAATGTACCTTTAACTGGAGAGAAACATAACACGTTTGTACGAGGGAGCTCGTTGCGCATTCCAGCCAAAGAACTGTACATTCGTTCATGTACATGTACTTCCATAATTAAGGGTTTTTACAGTGATAAATAGTTTTGACTTCTCGCTACGCTGATTTAGATAAACGAAATGGAAACAGGTGACGTATAGGACTACAATCGAATTTACCGACGTGGGCAAAAAGTTGATAGTTTAAGCACTTTACCTTCCCATAGAAATAACCCAGCGTGGCTCAGGCATCTGGTCATACACCTAACAACAAAACAGAAATGAAACAGCATTTATTCCAAAGTCCATTTTAAAAAAATACACTGTATATTCAATTTACAAGTACAGTTCACCACACAATGTCTTGCAGTGTTGTTTCTATTACCGCATTACATGCTTTTCTCATTAAAAAGTTAAAATTGCCATCTAACCCAGAGTTAACGTACGTTGGCCACGACTGAGGATTCTGGAGCAAACCCCTCCCTATATACATGTAATACTGTCTACACGTACTCACCTTTCTCAAGGCTGGAGCCATCTTGTTAGTCAGAGTTCCAGCAACAATCATCACATCGGCTTGGCGCTAAAGACAGAAACAGTTTAAACAGCAATTAGATGCAAAATGTACCTACATTGTAGTTTATGTACAGATCAAGTGCCACACCATTGCATGAACACATGTAATTGTCGAATGGACAGATGTCTTCCCTGACCTCTCCCATTTCCAGAAGAGCGAGGCAACAAGATAGAACGTCAAAATAAAGCAAATTTATAACTTGCCTTGGAAACAATAATAATTCTAACCAAGTGAAAACAGCCCTTCAGTAGATCAATGTGCTTTGTGTAAGAATTGAAAATCAGCTGACAAGTAACTGAGATTTTAACTCCTGTTCTTTTTGTTGTTGTAATGAGTAAAAAAAAAACAGCATAAATCTATGAAAGAAAGAATGTGGGATGCTGTTACACAGAGCCAAGAATTGCATTTGGCAATGCATTCCAATGGTAGCACTGCTACATGTAGAACAGTAAATGCTGTTCTATACATGCCACATAATGTAATGTATCTTGCAAAGATGCAGTGTACGTTAGTGTAGCAAAGACTATAATCCTGACCAATATTTCATATGACAATTTTCAAGAGTGGGCACCTAAAAAACGGAAAATCTGTCCTTGGCATTCAAGCCCAAGACAGCTTTCTTTCTTCTTACTCTCAATGTCTGCAATCCCCTTCGCCAAAATAATGTTGACAATGATTGGGTATACGCAAATTGAATCAATGGATGGGAAGAATTTTGGTCTCAACATTAGTCTATTGATTCCCCCTGTAATGTACACTGTACCATGCACATTTATTTTTCAAATCTGGTTGCAGTATAGACTGAAGCAAGAACAGAAATTGTTAGAATACTCACAGGGCTTGCCCGGAAGACAACGCCAAACCTGTCCATGTCATACCTGGGGAGAAAAATCAAACATTAAAGCGCAAATGACACAAAAGTTTTCATTAGCTTGTTGAAAGAGCTTTCAAAATTATGGAGAATGGTGTTTATTTTATTGTGATAGCACTCTTGGTTGCCGAGTTATTCAAGATTTTGATTTATACAAATTTACAGGACTTGTGACGTCACAAGGTGGACACAAAATAAAGTAAAATCACAACATATGGAATATCTGTGCAAATACTAAGTCTACAGGGTTGAAATTTGCAGGGTTGGTGTGCTGCCAGAACTACACATTGTGATAGTGGTTATGATGTCACCATAGCAACATACTCATTACCAGGCCTCTACCTTCCCAAATGAAAAATGCCTTATTTGTTGCTCCAGAGTCTAACAGGCTTTCTTATACAGTGTACTTGTGCTGTGTAATGCATAAATCAAAATCTTGAATAACTTAGCAACCAAGAGTGCTATCACAATAAATAAATGCCATTCTTCATCACTTTGAAAGCTCTTTCATACAAGCTAATGAAAACGTTTGTGTTATATGTACTTTAAAAAGCAACCAAGTACTCTTTACACATGTTTACAGTATCAACCTTCCAAAAACTCCCTGAAAGAACTTGGAAACAACAGGGAGGACTACTATGTACTTCTACAGTATGATAAAGAATTCCACACTGTATTGGCCCAAGTGCACTTTGTTATCACATCCTCACAGTTCACAAGCACTCAGTTACAGTGTACACATGTGGAATAATGGTACACATAGATGTACAAGCTACATGTATGGGTGGAAAACAACTTATCTTGTTTGAGGAAACAACACAATAGCAGAGACCACAATACTTGTCTAATTATCTCAGTATACTTTGTACGTTTAGGGCTTCCCCATCCTGTCCATGTTACAGACAAGTTTTTCAAAGTGTAATCAATATAGTGGAGGAGATGCAGAAAAGAAAGTTTCAACAAAATTAATTAATGTGACTGTTTGCAGGCTCAAACCACCAGATTTGCAATAAACATTAACCCAGTATCACAGACATATGTCCACTGAGGACCTAGGATGCAATGTTTCTGAATGCTTCTGCAAACACCACATTAAACATAAATCTACATGTCTTAGAATTGTCACAAATGCTGTCAATTACATTAGTTTTGTTTTAAGAAATGCTAATTTATGAACATACAGTTAAGTGGAAACCACCTGAATAATGATACACAACTAACTTCTCCTCTGAGGTATATAGTGCATAGCGAAAAGGCATTCAACTTGGACAATATTACATGTACATCAATAGTAGTATAATCACATGAATTAAAATTAATCATCTTTTCTTACATGTACAAGTGGTACAGCTGTATATCAAACAACTTTTACATGACTCACACTTATACAATAGACCATTTTACAGTTGTTGGTGAAAGCGAGGCTAGGGGTGACCTTGTTTTGATAGAAACCTACTTATGTAAATCATGTTTATCTTATGCTCACTAGTGTTTAATCAGTATAATTTCCATAAGAAAAGCAGGTAGGTTTGTATCAAAACAAGGTCACCCTTAGCCTCGCATTCAATCAAAGGCCAGGGTACTCAGCAAAGAACTGTAAAATGGTCTATTGTACTCTCAAGTGTAGAACAAATATCCGACAGTTTGCAATACACTTTCGAGGACCTAAATTGTTTAATTCTTTCAATACAGAAATTCAGAATGCTGACAATTTTTCTCAATTTAAGTCTAAATTAAGAACTTTCCTCCTGAACTGACTTCCCCTTATTTTGTTTGTTTGTTTGTGTTCTTGCTTTTTAACCTAAATGTGCTCACAAATTAAATAAGACACACCTAAATTATCATTTTATCATTGTATTTTTCTTGAGGTGCCTGTAGCCCGAATAAGCCCTAATGGTTTCTATATGGCCATCCTCGCCTAATGCTTTTCTTTTATCGATTATTTAATATCTCTTGTAGTTTAATATATATTTATTTTGTAATTTAAAACAACAATAAGTGGCAAAAATAAACTGAAACTGAAACTGAAACAAGTGCCATCTGAGGCGGCTGATGAGGGCAATCTCAACCTCATAGTCAACTTGTTAAATAGAACAACACAACATTCACCTTGGTGCAGCAAAGTGCATCATTTCAACAGCACAACATGCCAGACCAAATGTCATTGGCCACAAAGAGCCCTACAAATATAAAAAAAATTATGTGAAGGACATTTTCTTAGAACTTCAATGAGACTAAGAAACATGCATGTACAGTAAGAGAGAATG